>WOVY01006227.1:0-27992 GCA_013436015.1 Rhipicephalus annulatus | reverse complement strand
GGGCACGTGAACCATAGATGCCATGAACTGAACGGGTGCGCCGAGTACATGTTTTTCAAAACGATTCATAGATCTTTTTTTTTAGTTTCCATCAATAACGAAGTGGTGCATTATGAAGAGAAACACACCTGTGATACTTCAACCAGTGCATAAAGACAATTCTATGGACTACAATTTCTTACATTGCTGTCCCTCTTTCCCATATATCGTACTAACAAACGACCAGACAATTAAACGGTGACACTGCACGGCGGGCTGGCGAGTCATCACTACACAGCCAGGAATCCACATAAGTAGTTCGACGCAAAGGATCATTTAATCTACCAGAGGTCATTATATAATCCGGTTTGACTGTACCACCAAAATACAAGCAATTGTGGAGCTTCATCTTGATTTGAATGTCTCATATTGTCTCCCCACCTTCAATGAAGACTGGAATAGAGCTTTCTCAGATCCTAGTGTGGCTACTACTGCACAAGCATCTGTTTGCTCATTCTGGTCCTAGGGACAGTACTGCACCCTAGGATGATCACACCTTTACTGAACAGTGTAATATTAAAAAAATGCAATTGTACACTTTGCTTACACGCCAGTGGAATCAGTAAGAATAGATGCTATCTTAAATGGCGCTGAGAAGCAGCTGAGGAATAAAGCATCAAGAGTTCTCTTTCTTTCATAAGAAGAAAAACTATCCAAAGTGAACAAGCTGCAAATATACAAATACTTCTACATCGACTGCATTGAACAACTTAGGAAACCCTGAGGTAAGCACAATAATGGCCAGACACCCAGTTGTTTCGCTCAGCACGCACGAGGACAAAAGGAATAATAATTGTTAGTACTTAGCATCCCAAAATCGTATATAATTATGAAGGATGCTGCAGTGGAGGGCTCCAGAAATTTCAATTGCCTGGGTGCTTTAATGTGCAGCTGAATCCAAGTACATATTACTCAAGCATTCTCGCCTTCATAAACACTGTGGTCATGCGGCCAGGATTTGATCTTGCAGCGTTTGGGTCAGCGCTCAAGCCCTGTAACCAATAGACCAACATGTTGGGCAAGGCCAAAAGAGGGCTAGTGCTTAAAAAAGTAAGAAATAACCGTTACAAGTCACCCATTGCTTGTGAATTATAACCAAAGTAATTATCCTTTACCAAGGCAACAGTGAAATTGTAGTTCAAAAGCAATGATTATGAAAGACAGTGTGAACCTAGGAAAAAGAATGTTTAGTTAAACAGAAACTCACCATGCTAAATGATGAGCTAAAGCACAATGTAGGGCCGTGTGTATGTTACATTGGTTGCACTAAGAGTGATCCCACCGCCCAAATAAAGAGTTTTCGATAACATTCCGGTCCAGGACACTAGTAACATGCATTGCAAACACAAACAAGGTACAGTACCGTCTATTGTCAAAGTGTCTAAGGGAACACTGTAATGAGCACCTGTCATATTGAAGCCCCATAATTCTGCTGGTAGACGTAGAAAAATTATTCGTACATGGCACTGGTCTATCAAAAGAAGTCAGAACAGTCAATTAGAAGTAGTCTGATGCAAATCTAAGCCACTATGCTTTTGCCAGAAAGCAAAATGCGAACTATGCACACGAAAGTGTTCTTTTTAACAGTGATCCCCTCTGTACATAAAACAACTATTTTCATAGCCCATTAAAACTGACAACAAAGCAAGCATGCAGAATATGTCGTACTTTCTGCACCTAACCAGCTGGTCCAACTGTGCCGCCGAATCATGGGCACACTAAGAATGCCTACAAAGACAACAGACGAACCGTTGCACTGAAGTGCTATCCGCTGAACCTCATTTATCATGCAGTGTCCAGGGCCACCTACCTCATTGGCACAAAAGATACTTACCAGGTTATCACTTCTGGTGTAGCTGATACCCATGTTGCTCTTGACATTGTTACGTAACAGTAAACATGCGACTGTTTAACATGTATCTGTGTGTAAAACATCTGTACATATCTTTAGCGTCATTTTGTAACTTATTTCTCAATAAAAAATTGCCACACAGTGACCCTCCCTCTGCATGCTTTGCATAACATCGATTCCTAAGGTGAATGGCATCTGCCAAATTTATTTGTGCAGGTGCATGGTGCAAGTCTATATTGCCTTCGCCGATATTATCATAATGAGGCAAAACAAATTCTTAAAGTGTATTTGCACTTGAAGGGTTCTAATGCATGCAATTATATACACTACGTGGGCCATTTCATTCGCTGGGACATCAAAATTCTTTGGGTGTGAATCAACACGAACACAATCGATTCTATTTTGGTACTGCTTAAATCACTTGAAACAGCAATGTGCATCTGCAGTCACTTTTATTTCGAAGAAATTGTATATTCACTCATTTTTGTTAGTGGATAGAACAGTGTACAAATGAACATATTCCGGCTAGAGGCACACTGCTCCACTGACTAATACATGGACATACGAATTCAATAAAAAGAATTCTCCAGTCATTCAAAACTGCTCGTGTTGCCTGGGGTACCTCCTACATTTCCTGAAGAGAAACTTTCATCCAGCCGCCGTATGATGTACATGCTGGAAACATACAGGACAGCACTGACAACATAACACTTACACCCCTTTTCTCTCAGACGAGGCGTTAGACCAAAGTTGGTAACGGAGCAAGCCCTGGCCCCAGTGCTGCCTAACTATGGAGTGCCACAACAGGAGGGACACTGAGGACTAATATCAAGTTAATGTGCACTGTTCCCAATATTCCAAAAACCTTGAAGAGCAGCACATTTTTGCTTAAAAATTTTGCTTAAGAAATATAGCTGTATTTCAATGTTTTACTAACTTTCAATTTTTTGAACTACAGTATAATGATAATAACTATCGCTTGGATGCCAAGCTGTTTCTAATCAAATGTGCACATTCTTTTTTTTTTGTCTTATCATCCTTTTTTTTGCCATGAATTTCTAATCATGTAACATATTCTATTTGTTTTACTGTCTGCCAGGCTCTGCCACACCACTCACCAAGTGGCTTTGACAGGCCTAGCCACGTGTACTACTTTAGAATATAAATGATATTATTGCTATTATTTCCTTTCGTTACACCAAAGAATTGCAACTACAGATATGTTGCTCAATTAGGTGACAGACTGTAATAGGTTTTGTCCCTTCCCCCTCATTTCTTGTCAACTGAAGCTGTTGCAGCTGTCAAGCTACTCCAGTGAGAGAGCTCAGGCAAGCTTGCATTGCAAATTTGTAATTTAATACAACACAATAACTGGAAGACCTGCACAAGAACGATGAAGACAGTGCAGTTACCAGTGTTCCTCCCAATCATCTCTCATCTTTAGAAGAGTTTAACTGGCCCAACACACATGGACTTTCCCTATTTTTTAAACCTTCCATACCTACTTATCTATATAGTGCACCACAGCCCCTATGTGTAAGATGCCAAACTAGAACACATATCAGAAACACATTTTTGCAGGTTCAGCTTGGGATTTCATTTGACATATGTCATTGTAGGTACCCAGCAACACTTTGCGAACATGGTGAGAGAACACTATTAACCAGTAGTCAGTGCTTGTGAGAACATGTAAGCCAAATGTTACAGCAATGCACGTGCCGAAGAATCTTCAATTATAATTCAAAGACACCTTAGCTACCGATCAGTCACTCGGCTCTAGGCAAATTCCAGAATACATTGGCTCGACTTTGTCATGAATGAAGAGGCACTGCCATTGGCTGATTTGAACATTAGTGTGGTGCGCAATTAAAGCAGCCACTACATACTCCCGCCACACTTTACGGTAGTAAAATAACACTATAATTCAGCCTGTGATCAACCTGAAAGAGAATCAACGGACTTAAAGAGAAAAAAAGGAAGGAAAGTGCTTAAGATCATTATGCATGCTGATAAAACTTTTCGAAAAACATTGTGTTGTCACTATCCGTGTAGCCTTTAGAGTGCTTGACGGAATGAAAGCAGAGAGAAAGCAGTCAATACATGGCACAACTTGCTGCAACCCACTCGGACTTTACACATACGAAACATACTTCTGGCAGTTGATTTGAAGCAATATATCATGTCTACTTGTGAAGCAGTACACGTAGACAAGACACGAAAGAAACGAATAGGACACCTTCTGTGCCTTGTCTACGTGCGCTGCTTCACAAGTAATCATGAACTATCACAAACTCACCAAACTTTCAATATTACTCAAGCAATAAATTTTGAATTCCATAAGAAGTTGAGAAGCTATTGCAGGGCCAATCATGTCAAGTGAAAGGAATTGGTAGCGGTTACTTGGATTGTGATGTAATACCAACTCTTCGACCTAGGACCACTAGCCAAGGAACTCAATCGTACAAGTGTACACACACACACACACAAAAAAAACATATTCACCGGCAAAAGTGTAAATATTAAGTAACTGACTAAATCAGTCTGTCATGCAGTGCTGTGCTAAATGCACGTATGAATTGGAAGTTTCTCGCCATGTTTAGTTTGTGGCTTGCTGGACGCCAATCACTTGGAACGATGCACCTCTGATGTCGTCAGCGTAAGCCAGCCCACGCCATGACACGGCTGTTTTCCGCACCTGCGGCAGTACTAAGTACTGTAGTAGTAGCTTGGTAGTTCAGACAGTACACCACGGTCATGCCAGCCACTTGGAACAGTAGAAGGAAAAGCAGCTCACAGAAAATCAGGATTTGAAGCCACTTTTGATGTCGGCGGGAACCGTGGCACTCTCAGAAAACTCATTTATTCATCTGTCAAAAGAAAACTCATTTATTCATCTGTCAATGCAAAGCATAAAATCTTTGAAGGTCATTCAAAAAGTTAAAGGCATTTGGTTCCAAACAAGGAAATATTCATTAGCGAACGTTTTTATTGGTGGGCTTAGTTTAGCGAAAACCTACTTCACTTTTCACATATTGTCCGAGTAGTTTTTTAGTCAATCTGCATAAGAAAACGCAACCTAGTAATTAAACCTGTTGCGAACGATGATCTTGAATTTCTCACTGTCTTCAAGTTGTACCCCGAGTAGAGCTGCCACCTTTCCCGGAAAAAAAAAACGGCCCGTCAGCGGGGGGTCACGAAGTTGAGGTTGTGTGGAAAATAAACAAAGTTCATGTTAAATCTTGGACATGCGATGACATTTTATTGTACCCACCTTCAACATCAACATAATATGTCCATGTACATACAAACACAGCACTGAGCAAATCAATTAGTTTCTGTTGACAAGCGCAGAGATATCATGAGTCTTACAATGTTTGCACTCAAAACGAGCGTTAATTTATTACGTATGCTGAACGAAATATTTGCCTTCAAGGTTTTCAGCAAACTAAAAAATTGGGTGCTAAAATTCGTAGACACAACCTTCATTTCCGACAGAAACTTGCAGAAATTGGTGAATTTAATGCATTTTTCGCAAAGCGCCACGCCTTGAACTAGCGTGCCTTCAACTTACTCGAACGGCCGTGCCTGGAACAGGCGTGCCAACAATGCCATTCCGTCGCCCGTACCCTTTGCACAGTACTTGGTACTGTGCTGCCCATTGTCTTTCTCACCACACATGCTCTCAAAAAGTGCAGTGTCAGTACGATTAGCCTCAGCCGCATTATGATATTTGACAACAAATTGGTGAGAAGCACATCCTGTTGAATAAAAAGAAATGACCCCACGCTGTTGTGCTAGGTATCCCTGCATATAACATTGTTCTCGATATTGTGTTTAGAATCCATGTTCTTACCTGTGCGTCCGATCTTTTTACGACTAACTAGATTAACTTCCATTTCTGGTAAGCAAGCGCATCCTGGGAAAACACCATTTACAGGATCATGTTGAAAAGGAAACTTGGTTTACGTTCCAAAAGAGATAAATGAGTTGCAGTGACAGGCAATTTAATTGAGTAACAGTTGGGGAATTGTAAAAGCCCGAGTCAAACATTTCAGCAAGTCAACATTCTTGTGAAAGTTGTCACGGATTACAAGTTAAGGGATATAGCTACCCTTGCCCTTGCTCGCCTACTGTAGATCAGCTGACACACGAGATAGAGAGTGCCTGTTGGTGCTCCCAAAAGCACTCATTCATAAAAAAGAAATCATGCATCAATGGATAGCAATTGCAATACACTGCACATGACATATACACGTACAATAGGGACATTTGGAACACTAATAGCACTATAGACAGCTGAGAAGTGCTGGAAGTCATGGTAGCAATGTTAAAAAAATAGGCAGTGAACAATCATTGCAGTCAAATCTGCATAATGAAATGTTCTATGATGTTTATTCACAAAGTAAGGGCCATTTCCTAGTCTTTAAGTATTTGCATGTCAGACTGAAGAGTTATGTGCACAGCACAATCTGCTACTTCTCAGCGAAAGTACTGAAGTGATTGTTCTGGCTCAGTAGTCATCTGCTTGACGGGAAACGCAGACAACAATATTGGCGAATATTGTTTCTCCCACCTGTCGTGGGTTGCACACTGTATTTACAATTTTTCATGAAAAAGAATCGCTAGCTTTTCCAATTTACGAGGAGTTGTGCGCAGTTCATGGATCAACTGTGAGGTGTAAAACAAGTGTCGGAAAACGGCGTTCAGACTTCCAAAATAGCTGCAAAAATGCATACAAAAAAGAGTGGAGCACCACGCCAAGCATCCAGACCAACCAAACTGTTCAAGTGGACAGGATATTGCAATAGATTGAGGACTAACAGTTACTGGTCTGTAAAACAAAGTTCCCCTTGTTGGCCTCGCTACAATTTGTACAATTGTATCCCATATGCCTAGATATCACAAAGCTAGGTTCCAAAAATGCTTACCGACCAAGTCAAACACTAAAGGACATTAAGTGGATGAGCGTTTCTGGACTGCTACCAAAAAAACCGGGATGATTTGTTTTCGCACACTGTTTGCACAAGTGACAATGCTTCATAGTGTATGCAACTGCAGAAACAACACAGTGGTGCCACCACTCCTTTTCACAAAAGCCGAAAAAAATTCAAGCAATTAGCTTACTCCAGTTAAAGAATGATGGCTACCATTTTCCAAGTCAAAAAGAGAATTTTTAGTGTTTAATTTCATAAAATGTGGGCCACATTTACAGCTGACATATACTGTGAAACACTCACCACAGTAATAAGTACGATAAAGGTTGATGACGTCATAAATTCTCATCAGGAATCGGCTCCCTACATGACAACATGCATCCTTGCACCACAATCAGAACCAATGGCAAGATCAAATATTTTGGTAGGCAACACTAATTGCTTGCCCTACTGTTCTGTGCCAGCACCGTGTGATTATTTCCTCTTTCACTCGAAACAGTTGCTCTGGGTACGCTTTGAAGACAGTCAGAAATTCCCGATCACCGTTCACAACAGGTTCAATTACCAAGCGGCGATCTTTTATTCAGTTTGACTAAAGAAACTACTGCAACGGCACAAGAAGCACTAAGAAGTTAGCAGTGATTCTGTAGAAAAGTGAAGTAGGTTTTTACTAAACTAAGCCCACCAATGAAAACTTTTGCTAATGAATATTTGCTTGCTTGGAACCAAACGGCCCTTATTTTTTGAATGATCTTCAAAGGTTTTATGCTTTGCATTGACAGATGAATAAATGAGGTTTTTTTTTACACTGCCCAAACGATGAACAACGGCAGAAGCTGAATTCACATTTTTATTCTTCACTACTTTCTAACTGTCTGCCTCACTCTTAACACGGGTATCATACAAAACTAGTCCTTTTGGCTACATATTTCACACCAATATCAAGGAAATAGCTGTTAGTAGACTTTCGAATTATCAATATATGCAAACACTGGCCAACTTTGACTATACCTACTGAGTGCACTCAGTCATTGTTCTGTTAAAGATTAACATACTTTTAAAAATCCCTTATTGTACATCAGGTATTTTACATAGAACAAATAATATTACAGTAAAAGGTCGTTATTTGAACTCGGTTAAGTAAAAGCGCACAGACCTGTGTATTTCTATTCGGGGAAATCTCTCGACAATTTGAACACATTGGTATCCACAACAGCTAATTCAAACTGGGAGCCCCTTGTTTTCGTTGGTGCTCAGACATGTCTGTCCAGAGTGATCACAAAATTTAGCAAAAACAAACCAAACTAAATTAACTAGAGGAGGAAAACAACTGAACAGCAGCATTTCTCAGCAGATGAGATTTAGGACGCTGAACTGGAGCCCTTGGACAAGCTAGGAATGGTGGTCATGGAGTCACACTGGAATAAATGCAAGCAAATGCAAATTACTGATTACATCTAATTTTGATTGCGCTAACTCTGTCATGCAAACATGTTTCGAAGCACAAATATTGACATACATTTAAACACTAAGGCTCACTGCTTGAGTGCATGTCGGTGCTTGTCTTTGGCGTACCATCAGCTTGATTACAACCACTGCAGGACAAAGGCCTCTCCCATGATCAGTTAATCAACCTAATCCTGATCTTTCTACTGCCATGTTACACGTACAAAGTTTTTAATATCACTGGCCCACCTAACCTTCCGTAGTCACTTCATGCATTTTCCTTCTCTGTGAGTTCAATCGTTACCCTTAAGGACCAGTGGTTATTCCGCCTGCGTGCTACGTGCCCAGCCCATGTCCATTTCTTCTTTTTGATTTCAACTACAATATCCTTAAGGGGGCAGGCAGACTGCTCTTTGGGACCAAAAAGTGACAAAAAGAATCATTTTTTAAAATTCACATATTTGGTATCTGCAAGTACTTCGCTATCTCTCTGCAAATTTTCACACACCAGGAAGTGGTAATTTTTTTGTAATGTCATTCTAACTGTCCAGATTCTTGGTGGTGTTGACATGCAGAATCTGCAAAAAAAAATGGGGAACTAACTTCGAGGCCTTTTTCTAAATTGCTGGCACCTGTGTTAGAAGCTCTGCTACGAATTCATGAGCACTTTTATGAGGTTTGCAAAACATGCACACCATGATTGTTGCTTTTTGAAGAAGCTGTGTGTTTTCAGTTTTTTCTATTTTTCTCAAAGAAGTAAATTTACAACAGTTCAATTTTGAGGCCTCAATATCTCTGCAGTTAGGGCAATAATAATTCTTTTCGCAATGGAAACCTGTATGTGTGTAGGGTGCAAGTATGGGAGCAGAATTTAGAGAACAAGCCTTTTTCAACTGCTTTTGAAGATGGATAGTTCATTTTGCTGTAAAATAATTAAGAAAGGCTTAAAAACAAAAAAACTTTTGCATTATTTCAATCAATAGTCATTAGTCTATGTTGGGATATTTTAAATATCACTTTTGATAAAGCACTTTTTGTACGACAGCCTTAAACAATAGGGGATGAAATTAAGTTATCTCAGGAATAAAATAAGTTACAGGAAAACTAATTAAACACTTGAAATCAGCAGAAAAAACTGCATAATTCTGTACAGTTTGATCAAGAACACTGAAGAAATAAACAAAAAATGTCTAAGAGCAGTCTGCCCCCTTGACACCGATTTGTTCCCTGACCCACTCTGCTCTCTTCTAGTGTCGTAAGGTTACACGTATCATTTTATTTTCTATCGCTCGCTGCGTCGTCCTCAATTTAAGCTGAACCCTTTTTGTAAGTCTCCAGGTTTCTGCTCTGTAGGTAAGTGTGGGCAGGACGCAGCTGTTATATACCTTCTTCTTGAGGGTTAGTGACAGATTATCATTCATGATTTGAAAGTGTTTGCCGAATGCGATCCACCCATTCTCATTCTTCCTTATTCTTTTAGGTATTTTACTCTCATGGTTCGGCTCTGTGATTGCTACCTCTGCAAAACATGTCTTGCTTAATGAAAGCTTGAGTTCTTGCACGGTTTTTTTTTAGAACTTTGATAGTGTCAGTCCCAACCTAGGAGGATATAATATAAAAAAATTGCTGGAGTGGAGGGAGCGCTCTTCAAGTGAAGCCAGCGCCGCCATGTTGTGGTGGGCAGAAAGCTCGGCTCGGCTGGCTCGGTGGCGGCCAGCGCTGCCAGTTCACCTGCAGCGACGGTGGATTGCGGTTCGTGCGCCTGTCTTTCCTTGACAAGTGTGTCTCTGCAGTGCATTCGAATGCGTGCGGCTCGATTCAAGCGAGCATGGTACAATCCTGCGTAGCGTATGGGTGCACAAATCGCGCGATTCCTGCTTCCAAGATCACATTTCACAGGTGCGTACTGAAAGCACGTAGTGCTTACGCGGTCTAATACGGCTGACTCGTGTTTTTCATTGGTAGGCTTAAGGAATTAATATTTGGAAATTATTGGCAGGTTTCCAAAAGATGCTGAGACACGGAACCTATGGGAGCGAGCTGTGCGTCGTGAACACTGGAAACCGACAGATAAAGATCGCCTTTGCTCTGCGCACTTTGATCCGGCGTGTTTTGACCGGACCGGACAAACAACAAGGTTGAAAGCGGGAAGTGTGCCGACTTCGTTCGCTGCTTTTCCTGCCCACCTCCAGGCACCGGTAAGCATCGGAACTTCGCAGATATAGTGCTCTGACATCAAGGAGGTTGGAATGACGTAGACATATCTCTTCTGTCGTGTTTTGTCGACGTGACTGCATTGCTGCGTGTTTCCTCGCGAGCTTTTCGTCCCGTTCGCTCGTTTACAATATTGCTCAACACACGATTAGCGCATGATCATTGTCGAATGTTCCCGAACATGCTTTCGTGAATACATATATTCATGTTACGAGCAATAATTGAAGTATATATATCATTCTAAAAGTAGTTAATTTCCACTATGTGCTTATTTCAGGTGAAAAGGAAGCGGCCAGCACCAAAACCTCGAGGATGCAGTCCTGCTCAGCAGCAAGAGGCCTTAAATACTGAAGATCATGTCACTGTATCACCATCAAAGCAGTGGTACAAGACGAAGTTGCAGGAAACAGAAGACGAAAGATTGCACTTGAAGAAAAAAATTAAAACGTTGCAGCAGAGCAAACGAAGGCTGACACAAAAGAAAATCACCGCTGAAGAAATTATTAGAGGCATCGAAGAACAAAAGCTTTTGTCAGAAGAGGGCTCCAAGATGTTCGATGCAGCATTTTCTCCTGACATACAACAGCTGCTTCACCGGGCACGGACAGAAAGTGGAGGTAAATACCCTCCAGAGCTGCGAACGTTTGCACTAACTTTACATTTCTACTCACCAGCAGCCTACGAATTTGTGCGATCAAAGTTTAATGACGCCCTCCCTTCGCAGCGCACAATCAGAGAATGGTATAGGTCTGTTGATGGCCAACCAGGCTTTACAGGTGAAGCATTTTCTTTCTTGGAGAAGTTGGTTCAAGGTCGCTCTGAAACTCTTTACTGCGCTCTGATTGTCGATGATATGTCGATTAGGAAACATGTTGAACTTGTCGGAGACAGGGTAGTTGGCTACGTTGATTTTGGAGCATCTCTTGATGATGACAGCCTTCCTGAAGCCACAAATGTTTGTGTTTATATTGTTGTTGGCATAAACATGAGGCTGAAAATTCCAGTCGGCTACTTTCTTATCCACTCGCTCACTGGTTCTGAGAGGGCTGAACTAACAAAACAATGCATTGAACGACTGGAATCTGTGAAAGTTCAAGTTGTCAGTCTAACATTTGATGGTGCGTCATCAAATTTCACTATGGCAAAATGCCTTGGTGCAGAACTGAAGCCTGATCCTGTCGAGTTCTCCACATCCTTTAAAAACCCAGTTGATGAGTCAAGGGATGTGCATATCCTGCTTGACCCATGCCACATGATTAAGTTGATTAGAAATTCACTGGCAACAATGTGTTACATCACTGATGTTGATGGAAACCACATAAAATGGGCTTACATAAAGGCACTGGAGGCTTTACAGCGCGAGGAAGGGCTCCGCCTTGGCAATAAGCTAACTAAGGTGCATATGCAGTGGGAGAAGCAAAAGATGAAGGTACGGCTCGCAGTTCAGGCACTCAGCGCTTCAGTCGCAGACGCTCTTGAATTTTGCGAGCAAACGCTGAAGCTGCCACAGTTTAGAGGTGCTAGTGCCACGGCAAAATTTGTGAGGGTATTTGATCATCTCTTCGATTTGCTAAACTCCAGAAATGCGTTTGCAAAATCATACAAAGCCCCCCTTCGAAAGCAAAATGAGCCTTGTTGGAAACCATTTTTTGCCGACGCTCGAGAGTACATATGTGCTTTAAAAGACCCATTCGGTCGACCACTTTTGCAGGGAACAAAGAGGACAGGATTTGTGGGTTTTCTTGTGTGTATACAGAGCACAGAAAGTATCTTCAAGGAACTCGTTCATGAAGGTCAACTTAACTATCTGCTCACGCACAAGATGAGTCAAGATCACGCAGAAACTTTCTTTGGCTGTGTGCGAGGACGTGGGGGGTTCAACAACAACCCTACAGCTGCCCAATTCATGGCAGCTTACAAGCGTCTATTGGTCCAGACAGAAGTGAGATCGTCCACCTCAGGCAACTGTTCGCAAGATATTGTTTCTATTCTGGGTGCATCTGCCTCTGCCACTACATTTTGTGCAACCACTGAGGTCACATCGCGAAGGTGTGCCATCCTACAACCAGAGGACCACGATTACACAGACCGAATTGACTATCCAGAGAGCCTCTCCACATTCGTTTGCTCTGTCGTGCCTTACATTGCAGGCTTTGTCGCTCGCAAAATCGCTACTACAAACACCTGTGAGTTGTGCATAGAAGCTCTTCATGGAGCGGATACATCTCTATTGGTGAGACAAAAAAATCGAGGTGGACTCTTTTACCCTTCCGAAGACGTTGTGTCACTGTGCGAAACAGCGGAAAAGGGGCTGCGTCGACTGCAGGCTTCCACTCAATGCCTTAAGAACATACATGCCAATACCAAACAACTAGTCCTGGAGATTTTGAGTCAATCACTGGAAAAGAGGTGGTTTTCACAATTGGAACAACATCTTTTTGACGTCGACGTGTTGGACAACCATATTTACAACTTGAGCAAGCAAGTATTGGAGCTGTACATCAAGATCAGGCTGCACCACATGACAAAGGAACGAAGCCGGGAACTCGTGAAAGACAAAGTTAGGTCTTTGCTTTCAAGACTCGTCATTTTTAGGAATCAGTGAAACAACTTTGCCATAACGTTCATGTTGGCTAAAGGCTGAGAAAGCTGTACAAATAAAATTTTAACACATGAAAAACGAACCGTTCTGTAGTCTCTTTAAATACTGCCAGTGTATCGGCGACTATGTGAGCACGTTTTTACTTCTCTAGCAGCAATCATTTGCGAAAAAAAAAACGGCCGCGGAAGTGCACTATATGCTACGCGGCCGCCTTCCTGCCCACCACAAGATGGCCGCCGCCGGCTTCACTGTGCTCTATGGGTAAGTATAGGCGGCTTCCACTCCAGCAATTTTTTTTTATATATCCTCCTAGGTCCCAACATGCATGCGGTATCAGTAACTGTTTCAACACTACTATAGCTGTACCTACCACTGTCTTGCAACAGTCTTTACATTTACAGGAATCTATACAAAATGTGAAAAAGAAGTGCTTCTAAATATGCACTACTACAAGCCCATTTGTTACCTAGTTATATGTGATACTCTATGCAAATTTGACACGTAGAGTGAAGTACAGTATGTGCAGCCCATGACAAGCACTGTTAAAGAATTTTGAAGCCTACACATTTCCTGTAAACTCAGTAATTCATCAAGAAAGAAACAACAATCTGTGCACCCAACTTTGTACAGATTGAACATACCGTACACTTTCACTGTTTTTCAGTAAAAGGCTTCCGTTTATCCAGCTGGCATATTGATGGCGCATGGGGTTGTCACTATGGCAACTGTATAGCTTTTTACGACTGGATGTGGGTAGCTTGAAAATCAATAGCCTCTCTTTAGTCTAGTTTTCTGAGAAGAAAAAAAAATGAGCAGGGTAAGCCATAAATGGTTGAACAAATTATGTTCAATAAATAAGGTGTCTTGAACCATACCTTGCGAGGATTTTTGCTCATGAGCTTGCTTTCAGTGATGACATATTCTCCGCTGACTTGAGGTAGGTTCTGAGTGGTGAGGTATCCAAGCGTACACTGATATGAGCAGTTCCTTGGAGGCTGCGGTTGGGTTGCAAGAAAAAAAAAGTTCTGATTACTCTGGTGGAAGCGTGAACGGATTTATGATGCATGACTAAAAAGAATGTATATGGGAACGCTGCATATAAGAAAGGTAGTGTGGACATAGCCCTGCTGTTTTTGTGAATTTGCCTTGTGAATGGCATTACGATGAATTCGTTTTAGTGACGTTCTTCAGAGGACAAAGCTAGGTAATTCCCGAACTGGATGGACTATATAGTTCATGCAAATGTAGTATGCATCACTGCAAACTTACGAAAAATGTACAACGACGTTTATGTACTGAAGGTTCACTTGACTCTACTATGTATTGAATTTATGAGCATATATTGCAGCAGACTCATTTCGAGCAGAAACAAGTAGAACTTATGCTGTGATCTGTGCTACAAAATTTAGCAGTAAAGACATCGTCAGCGAATGTGACAGCAATCTTAAACATTCACAAGGTGTGCATCTCATTAGCTGTATAAGTTGAAATAGTTTATGAAATGACAAAAAACTGTAGCGCATACAAAAGAAAAGGGCCATGTGCAGATGCAAAGCAGCGCATTTTCACTCAACGGCGAACACGCCCACATTGTGCAAGATTACTCCGTCTTCGTAGGCAGTCTTCGCGCGATTTGCCGGCGTTGAATTTTCACGCTGGAGGCTGCGCAGCCGGAAGTCGATGAAGCACAGCAGCTGACATGGTTCACAGCACGGAGGAAGGTGGTTCACAGCTTCTAGACACGTTCGCTTCGTCGTAGCGGCCCCTAAAGTCTGACTCACAAGCTCGCATTGATATATCAAAGCTGAATTGAAACGGAGCTTCGCAATGCCGATCGACAAAAAGTACAGCAGCTAACTGGGGAAGATTTGAACAAGAAACGCAATCGATGCCAATGGGCTGCTGCTTTTCGAGTGTCAGGCAAGGAGAACCTCTGGAGTGGCAATCCTGGCCGCCACTATAGTGTACTAGAATTATACCACCACCAACAAGAGCAAGTGAAGCCGCCAGCGGCCATATTGCTAGAGGAAAAACAGGGTCGAACCACCATAAACCGCAATGGAATATGCGCGTTGCGCGCGTCAGTATGCAGTAACACGATAAAAAAAAAACGAGAAGTAAACCGCTTTTAGGTTACACCAACGAATAAATACATCTTCTTGTTTATTAAACAAATTATTTCATGCACCCATTGTCAGCTGCACGCTTTCAGATCAATCTTTTGTCGAGGGATGCTTCGCATATCGAGCTTGCTGGCGCGCTATTGGGATACAAAAAGGTTGTAGTATATATTGGGGTTTTAACCCATTGACTTCCGCGGCTGGCGATCCGCCGGCCCCTACTTCCGAGGCCACAAGTTCTTTGAGCGGCGAAACGCCGGCCACTTAGAAAATTATTGTTTTTTTTTTATCTTTCATAGATGGCAGCACATTCGTTGGTGTTTGCCTTTTGTTTGATGTGTTCTCCGCTAGATGGACATAATTGTCCACTGTTGGAGTTATTTTTGTGCGCGTTTGGAGCTGTTTTGTGTACGAAGTGAGCGAGGCGATTCCGACCGGTCTTGTTCAAAACATGGCATCGCGGCGAAAGCGTGGTTTGACAGAAGACGAAATTCTGCAACTTGTGTTTGACAGCGACGCCGAAAGTGACATTTGTGATGATAAAGATGTTTCATTAGACGATGGGGAGGTTCAAAGTGATGAAAGTAGTAGTGATGAGGAGGAGAACGTGTGTGCAGCAGAAGATACGCTGGATACTTTGCCGCCTTCTCCAAAGGCGCGAAAGATGGAAGAATGGCAATGGGAAGAAGATGACAGTGTGGGAAATATTGTCAAGCACTCCTTCAGCGGCCAGCCTGGCATCAAGAGATCCATCGAGCTTCAAGTAGGTGGAAGTCCCACTGCTCTTGGAATGTTCAATGCGCTTCTTGGAGTGGCGATTTGGAGCATCATCGCGTTGCACACAAACGCCTTCGCACGCGAAAGACAGCTTTTGCATCCTGACTCCTCATGGCATGAAACAACCGCCGACGAAATGAAAGCCTACTTCGCCTTGTGTGTGCTGATGAGCCAAGTAAAGAAGAGTAGCATTCAGTCCTACTGGTCGACAAGGTCTGTTACCAGCACACCATTTTTTGCCACTGTGATGTCAAGACATCGTTTTTGGGCGCTGTCGCGGTACCTGCATTTCTGCGACAACAGCCTTCCCCAAAGTGAAGACCGGCTCTGGAAGATACGGCCTGTCCTCGATATCATACTCAAGTCCATTGGCGCAGCGTATAATCCCGAAGCAAGTGTTGCAGTGGACGAAAGTCTGATGAAGTTCCGCGGTCGCCTGTCCTACGTACAATTCAATCCCTCGAAACGAGCAAGATTTGGAGTGAAATTCTACAAACTCTGTGAGTCATCTAGTGGCTACTGCCTCAATTTTTCAATTTATACTGGAAAAAGTGAGAAGACGCCAGCGACAGATGGGCTATTGTGCAGCGAGTCCGTTGTTCTTGGCCTCGTTGGAAAACGCCTTCCTGACGGCCACACAATATTTATGGACAACTGGTACCCTTCGCCTACACTTTTTCGTCACCTCAAAGATGCGGGTTCGAATGCAGTTGGTACAGTTCGTCTACACCGCAAGAATATGCCAAAAGGCTTCAAGCAGCTCAAGTTGAAAAAAGGTGAATGCGAAGTTCTCTTTGCGAGAGGGATCATGGCTCTAACATGGCAAGATAAAAAGCAGGTCACTATGCTGTCAACCGTCCACAGTGGAGCAAATGTGATTGATTCCGGCAAGAAAAGTCGCGGGAACGGCCTGCCAGTTTTGAAACCGCAAGTTGTATTAGACTACAATCGAGGAATGGGAGGAGTTGATCGCGAGGACCAACAACTTGCTTCTTTTCCCATTATGAGAAGATACGCAAAAGGCTACAAGAAAATTTTCTTTTACATTATGGACATTGCTGTCTATAACAGCTATGTTTTATTTGGAAAAGCTACCGGCAAGCGGCTCCACTACACCGATTGGAAGGTCAATCTCGCCGAGGCCATTTTCGAAGAGGTCACTCTGCCCCTTTACCGCGGCCGAAGAAACCCACCTGTCGCGGCTACACCAATGCGCCTGCAAGCTTCCGAGTGGACTCATTTTCCTCGTCAGATCCTTCCGAACAAAGTAAAAAAAATCCATCCAGGCTTTGCGTAGTTTGCAATTCACATGGCAAAAAGTCCGAGAGCCGGTGGGAGTGCGAAAAATGCGAAGTTGCGCTTCACATGCCTGTGTGTTTTAAAGAATTTCACACACGCAAATCATACTGACCGAGTTGCTGCAGTAAAGCATTGCAAACAGAATAAAGCAAGAATTGTGGTTCTATGACGTTTCTTGCGGACTTTATTGCGATTTTTATACACCGCCCCATGCCGCCCGCTGGCGCGAAACTTATGCCGCGGAGTGGTAGGCAGGACCGGGCGCGCAGTGCGCGGAAGCCAATGGGTTAAGAAATGTGCTTGCAAATACTCAAGATCAAGGTTAACGTGACATTTGCTCGCCTCTTTTATATATGTGCTTAGGTGTGTGGGCAGATTACCAAACAATATATATATATATATATATATATATATGGCAAAGACTGCTGCGCCGCACGGAAGTGACGTGTGCATTTTTAGGTTAGGCGCTTTGTTTGAATAGTCGGGAGTGTCTAGCGGTACGTCTAGACATAACGATAAATGCCGTTAAAATTACGTTCATAAAAAAAGGTGAACAAAAATGTTATTTAGGTTTAGCGTGACGACTATACAAAACCGGCTTGTTGGTTACTCAAGCCGATCGGCAGCTGTGGCGTAGTCACTCTGCTTTCTGCTTCGGTGGGAGACGGACGTGTGATGGCTCGCTCCGTGCGAGGTGCTTCGGCGGCCGCTGCTGGCCGCGGTGTTAGGTTCCCTTCTGCACCATCGGATTACCGGTTTTTGTTGCCTACATTGCCGTCGGGTGACAGTATGGAAGAGTGTGTGTTTCTGCACGGGGATTTGGAAAAAAGACCATACCGGTTGGAAGACTTTCGGGCCCCGTTGGAAGAAGTGGGACTCATCAAGGCGATCATTGGCATTGGAGCCTTCCACATGAATCACATCTGGCTGGCGAAGATGCGAAGCAAGGATGACAAAGAAGCATTACTCAAAACAGGTGGACTTCGAGTCAAGGGTGGCTTCTGTGCTATCATCGACCCTATCCAACATGATGTAACCGTGAAAATTCACTGGGTTGACTTTGCGGTCTCGAATGAGAGCATTCGACAAGCGTTGGGTGAGTTTGGTGAAGTTCTGGAGGTTTCCAATGACAACTGGACCGTCGCGGGCTTTGAACACGCGATATCGACGACGAGGGTGGTGCGACTGAAACTGAAGGAAGGCGTGGTGCTAGAAGACTTGCCGCACCTTTTTAAGATTGGAGGGGGCACCGTCCTTCTTGTGGCCCCGGGTCGGGCACCGCTTTGCCTAAGGTGTCACATGCAAGGACACATACGACGAGACTGCCAGACTCCCCGCTGTGGTGTATGCCGAGCGTTTGGTCATGAAAGTCAAGATTGCGTCAGGAGTTATGCCAGAGTTACGAAGACCGTGCTGCCAACAGACGACGCCCAAGATAATCTAATGGACGCCGAAGAGGCTGAGAAGTTGGCCCCTGGCAGCAACGTCGTGGGACCCGACGCGGCGGTTCAGGTAACTGGAGAAGAGACAGCCGACGCGACAACGCAAGATGACAAAAACTCAACGAAAGAATCCGAGGAGTTGGCCGCAACAGACGGCCAGCAGGACATTCAAGAATCGATGGAGGAAGATATTGGTGCCAGTGGCGAGATCGCTACGCCAGCGGCCGGCACAGAATCTCCGGAAGCGACCACGGGACGCGGCAAGCGTTGCCGAGTGGAGAGCACGGAACGCAACCTGAAACGCTCGGAGCGTCTGTGGCATAGCGTCACGGGCGCTAAGAGTAAAAAATATGCCCTCGAAACCCGGTCGGCGTCATCGTCGCCGGTTCGGGGACAGGATCTAGACGCGTAAGACTCCGGTTTTCCCACTGCACGGTGTACGAGACACGGTAAGCGCAGGATTGTAGTTTCCATCTTTGTCATCAACATGGCTGGCATGACTGCGCCTTTACGCATTGGTACGCTGAATGTACGTGGTCTAGGAACGCGTCGCAAACAGTACCAGTTGAAACGCTTGATGCAAGAAAAAGACCTTGACTTGCTCGCGGTTCAGGAGACTAAAGTTAGTACTGAGGACGCGACTGATAGCTTGGTAGCAGAATTTTCATTGCGGTACAATGCGTGTGTGAGCTATGCAGTGGGAGCATCAGCCGGATGTATTATTTTTGTCAAGAACTCTCTTGGTATTGTAGTGGAAGAGGTCAAAAGTTGCCTACATGGGCGTTTTGTTTTGTGTGACTTTTGTTACGGGAACACTAAATTTAGAGTTATCTGTGTATACGCACCTACGAATTCGAGAGACAGATGTTTGTTTTTTCGGGAAATTCAAGCGTACTTTGAATGTCAGAAATGTGTGGTTCTGTTGGGTGACTTCAATTGTGTTTTGACCCAAGAAGATTGCACGTATACTGCTAAATTAGGAGATGAAAGCGTCGGGTTGCTTAGAGACAGCCTTAATAAGTACTTTTTACATGACGTAGCTCTGTTTGCGATGGGTGGCAGTCGCCAGCACTTCACACATTTTCAAGGTTCGAGTCACGCACGACTAGATCGAGCATATGTTTGTTCTGAGATAGTACCTTTATGTCAGAACTATGACGTTTATGCTGTTTCCTTCAGTGATCATTGCTTAGTTTTGTTTGAGATAGGTAGAAAGTGCAAAAAGAAGGTTGTATGGGAAACATGGAAACTGAATACTAAGATAATTACGCACGAAGGGTTTGTAGATAAGACAAAGAAGGAAATCGAGAATTTTTTCAAAAACGCAGAAAGGAGTGCCACGGAAAGATGGGAATTATTTAAGCAAAAGATAAAAATGAATGCAATAGAGTGTGGTTGCTACATGCAGTATCGAGCTCGAAAACAGGAACGTGAGCTACGGGCAGAGCTAAATGATTTAATGAATATTGAAGCAGAAAACCCGGGCTTATTCACACATCAACTGCAGGTTGTCAAAAACAAGATTGAATGTCTTGAAGAAGATAAATATAAAGGCGCAATTATACGAGCAAGAGCTGAGAGATACCTCGTAGGTGAAGCCCCGACAAAGCGAGCCTTGTCAGATGAAAAGGCATATGCTCGAGCTCACGACATACTAGAGATAGAATGGAATGGTAAAATATTGAAAGAACATAAAGATATTATGAAAGCTTTTGAAAACTATTATGAGGACTTGTTTGCTCATCGCGAACCAAAGGAGCCGGGTTTATAGATGAGTTCTTGATAGAAATGCCGACACTTAAAGCTGAGGACACAAATTTATTGGAAATGTCTATTAGTATAGGGGAAATTGAGAAGGCTATCGATGATCTCGGCATGGGCAAATCACCTGGTCCAGATGGCATTAATGCCGCCTTTTACAAGGCGTTCAAGGAGGATATGGCCGCCGCATTGCATGATGTTTTTTCAGAGTCTTTAGATCGCGGAGCTTTGCCTCCATCGTTTAATCGAGCACACACCGTGCTGATTCCTAAAGGGAAAGAGCAACATGTTTTACGCAAAGTGACAGGATACAGGCCAATCACGCTAACAAACGTAGATTATAAGGTGTTTATGAAAGTTCTGGCTAGGAGGTTGCAAGGAGTTATATACAAGTTGGTCGGGTCACATCAGACTTGTGGCATCAAGCGTAGGAGCATATTCACGAATATTCATGTTGCCAGGAGCATTTTGGAGTATTGTGACGCTGCGCTTCTAAATGTAGCTATGTTGCAAATTGATCTAGCCAAGGCTTTCGACATGGTTCCACACAATATACTCTTCATGCTAGCTGAGTACGTTGGTCTTGGTGCGATCATATGTAAAGGTATTAAATTGGCATATAAAAATTCAACCACAAATTTAATTGTTAATAGAGAACTCTCACAGCGCATACAAGTACTTTCCTCCGTGCGCCAGGGCTGTCCTTTAAGTCCTTTGCTCTTCGCTCTATTTTTGGAACCATTGTGTCAGAAAGTGATTCACCATGCAGGGATTAATGGTTTCAGGTTGCAGTCGTGTGAAGTGCGTGTTTTGGCATACGCCGACGATATTGCCTTTTTTGCAGTTGATAGAGAGAGTGTCACTTCGTTATTAAAAATCACTCAAAGGTTTTGTGACACGAGTGGAAGTTTCATGAACAAAGAAAAAAGCATTGGTTTATGGCATGGTAATTGGGACCTTACGCCCAGTTCTTTTGGAAATATTCAGTGGCTCACGACGCCTAGTCGTTACCTTGGGGTACCAATGGACAGGTATCAAGACAGTGAAGCATTTTGGCTTGAAAGGGCTGAAGAACTGCGCGCGACCGCCGAAGGATGGGGCGGTCGTGGCTTATCAATTTTCTCTCGGTCAGCTGTATGCAACGTGTTTCTGGCTGCTAAAATTATGTACCTTTTGCAAGTACTTAGTTGTAAGCGTAAAACCATTCACAAAGTCCACAGGGTATTCGCCACGTTCATCTGGAGCTCTACGTGGGAGAGAACATCTAGAACGAACTTGTTTCGGCGGGTTAAGCAAGGAGGGCTGTCTCTGTGCCATCTGTTTCTTAACCAAGTAATATCACGCTTCCTGCTCATTAGAGACCAGAGAGACTCTTTTTTACGTTCGTTATTTCAAACAACGCTGTTACACCACATGCCTGACTTCTTTGTATCTTCCGACAGGCGAGAACGACACACCTTGTCACCGTTCTTGCGCGAAGTTGTGTTCTCATATCGTTTCTTAAGGGCGAGGTTTTCGATGGATTACCTAACTAATGTGAAAAGAAAGCGCCTTATGAAAGACCTAATACAGAATGTTTTTCCTGTGCCCCTGTACCGTTCAAGGTATGGAAAATCATATGGTCATGACGTACTAAAGCGAGTGAAAAACATGTGTATACCACCCAATGTGAAAACCTTCTTTTTTAAACTTCATACGGGAACCTTGCCAGTAAAAACGTGGCTTGAAGAGAGAGGGATGTATGTACCATGGGGAAGCAGCTGTCTCCTGTGTAACAAACCTGAGACCATTGAACATGTGTTTATTGATTGTAAGAACGCTATTTTCTTTTGGGACATTTTACAGAGAACTTTAAAAAAAGATTTACCTCTTACTTCATATGGAATTCGTTTTTTGCCTTGTGATAGTTCTGTGCAAAATTTGGATGTTATATTTGTACTTGGTCTTCATTCGGTTTGGCGTAGTATGCTATCGTACAGACACTGTGATG
This sequence comes from Rhipicephalus annulatus, assembly GCA_013436015.1. Lineage (NCBI taxonomy): Eukaryota > Metazoa > Arthropoda > Arachnida > Ixodida > Ixodidae > Rhipicephalus > Rhipicephalus annulatus. Next base: position 5,516 of record WOVY01006227.1, on the reverse strand, counting down.
TGAGGGTTCTATCCGTTAATGAGTGTTTCGTGGAAGCTGTTATAAAAGTGCGAGATGTGTATAAGACTACTGACTGTAATGAAGATGTAATATCTTTGTTTGACGCGTTGTCACGCATGAAACACGTGTGATAGTGATTGTCATATTAGCTTGACCTGTAGTCAAGAAGGCAATAAAGAAAAAAAAAAAGCAGCTGTGGCGTAGTTGGTTAAAGCAACACATGAACTGGTGAGGTCGGTGGTTCAAGTCCCACGCAGTTATCGGTACTTTTTCTTTTTTTTTTGTTCACGCATGTATTGTTTTAGCATTTGCGCCTCCTCATTAGCCCGACTTGCTGCTGGTGGTGGTGGTCCCGTCCACAAGCCCTTTAATATTGGATCTTCGATGACTTTTGCAGGATTGACTATATTTATTATGATAAAGTGTTTTAAGAATTTGTGCTCTTAATCGGCGAGATGCAAAAAACAAAAAAATCGAATGCAGCTGGCTGCATTGGTTTTTTGGGCACAGGAATGTGGATTTCTACGGTTTATCAAAGTTTTGATGACAGAGAGGTGCACTGCAACGTAGTCTCGGGCAACTTTTTTTATGTCGCTCAGTGTACCCTCACCTAACGAGGTAACCGGCAGGCCGCTTTCTTTAAAGATACTGACGTGTCACCGCGATGTTCTAGGCGATCAGCCCTTGATAAACAATGCCCAAGGGCAAGTGCCGACGGCATTAGCCCATCTAACTACAAAACAGCTTGTCTGCCTTGCTCAATAACACGCGCGGCCTGTGGCAGCACGGGAGCATTCACGTAGCAACGGATGAGAACGGCCGTACGTGTTCGCACTTGACAAAACAGACAGCATTGCAGTAGCACTGGCCTTCGGAGATCACAGGCTTCGTAAGAACATTACAATAAAGTTGTTTCCATTCATCGTATGAACACTTCGCCGACGCACTGGGGTTTTGTGCATGTGCGTCCGGTCAGTCACACGTGAACCCTGCGAAAGCATTTATTTCATCGTCGACCATGTCCTTCGCGACAAGCAACACTCGGCAGCAAGAACCCTTTCTCCTTTGACAACACCACGCTTGGCATTGCAATCTAGAAAATGCAGTACGTCCAACGACGGTAATCAGCACATCATACTGAGAAACTTTATGGCGCACACACTCAGATGAAGCTGCGGCGCGGTGGATGGCCCCGCTAGCTCCAACCACCAGGTTGAAATAAGCATCCAGCAATCACATGAAGCAGCGACGACACTCCAGTCCTCCTTGGGAGTGGCCTAGGCCATGGCCACGATTTCACCCGAGCTTTCACCATCAACACATCGCAGGCGGCTACCATCTTGCAGTGTTTACCTTTCGCAGCCGCAGTGCCTATGGCGCCCCCTGTATTCAAAATACTTGTAATATGTATTTAAATAACAAATCTAAGGTAATTGACTCGCTTAACACATGTTTAGTAAAAATTTTGTAGGTTTAACGCATTACGCACGAATAATTTACACGTCCAACTAGCTTTAGGTAATATTTTTTAAGTGACGTCACTTCCGTGCGGCGCAGGAGCCATTCCTGTGTGGGGATGGCTGCTGCGCCGCGCGGCGCAAAAGACGCTGCCTTTATATATATATATATATATATATATATATATATATATATATATATATATATTTATTTATTTATATATATTGTCACGTTAAAAAGACAGGAGACGTTTTTAAGGCGTCCTCACAAAAGTCCGAAGAGCGGTCGGCTCAGCGCAGCCAAAAAAACAGAACAATGGCACGAGGGGAACTGCCACTTCGTCTGCCTCTTTTGCGCTGGCAGATCAAGCGCGCGGCAATGCCCCTCCTCCCTGAAGAGCATCGCCTCGATGCTAAACGAAGCGTGTATCGTAAAAAAAAAAGACATTGTCACAGTGTGTGGTACGGTTTTAACCGCACCACGTGCACAATCTCGGGTCGTAGCTGTCGGCGTCGGGGTGGTTGGCTTCCGTCCGGAAGGACTTCGTAATTGACGTCGCTCACTTGTCGTAGCACTTTGTACGGGCCAAAATACCGACTGAGAAGCTTCTCAGAGAGACCTTTGCAGCGCACAGGGGTCCAAACTAACACCTGGTCACCTGGTTTATAATCGACTTGTCTGTGGCAGCGGTTGTAGCGCTGTGCATCGACGCCTTGTTGTTTCTTGATGTTTACGCGGGCTAGTTGACGTGCTTCCCTCGGCTCGTTGCACGAAACACTCAGCATCTTCGTCGAGATCCTCGATGTTGTCAATGTCGCATGGGAGCATTGCGTCCAACATCGTCTGAACATCCCGACCGTATAGAAGACGAAACGGAGTGAATCGTGTGGTCTCTTGCGTAGCGGTATTATACGCGAATGTTACGTAAGGCAGTATTTCATCCCACGTCTTGTGCTGTACGTCTATGTACATAGACAGCATATCAGTCATCGTTTTGTAGCCTGGACGTGCACAAACCAACCGGCGTCACAACATGTCCGCCAGCTGTACGTACATGCGATCCTGTCCAAGGCATTATCACTTTCTTCAAGGTACGTGCCAATTGTCCGCTAATAATCGAGTAGTCAGCACCAGTGTCTATTAAGGCAGTTAAATTGCGACCGTCGAGCATCACAGGTATGTCCATTGAAAAGTCGCTCAGCTGGGATACAGGCGCCGGCGTAGTCGAATTTCCGTTGGTCCGATGTCGCGTCGATTGGAGGGCGAGGTCTTCATCACGTCGAGAATCAGCGGCCTCGCCTCGAAAGGTCGCTGGCGTTAGTTTTCCAGGCGGGGGCTCGGAGACCGTCCTTGCGGCCTTCGATTTCCGTTGCCTGAATAAGACGACGACCGCGGTGACGGTGAACGCGACTGACGCCTGAGTGGGACGTTCTGCCGAGCGATAAAATCTTCAATTTCTGGTGGTCTCTGTCCAAACCGGGGGCGGGGTGAATTGGCAGGAAACCCTGCAGCCCAAGTCGGCGGGTACTGGCAGTCTCGGTAGAGGTGACCCGCTTCACCGCAGTGGTAGCAAAGCGGTCGTCGGTCGGGCATGCGCCATATGTCGGATTTACGCATGACGGGTCGAGTGTCTGCAAAATAAGGGACCACCTGTGCGGACTGCAGTGTGGCGTACGGGGTTGCGGCTGGTAGTGGGACTGGTGCAGGTGCGTTGTGTTCGAACGTGTCGGTATAAGTGGTGCGCTGGAAACCACTCACTGGGGATGGTGTCGTGGACGACGGAACGGTGCGTCTCAATACGTCTGCGTAGGTCACCCCTAGAGGTTCACTTGAAGTTGCGAACGCCTGAAGTGGTGCAGCAACCTGCGTTGGTGTCTCGCGACGAGGTGTGCCGAGCGCATGCTGAACTTCGTCACGTATGATGGTGGCGATGCAATTCGTGGAAGGCTGCTGCTGCGCCTGGTTCAGCTGTTGCAGCTGTTGCAGCTCGTCGCGAACAACCGAACGTATCAGCTCGCGAAGCGCTCCCACGTCGGTCGGGAACGAGCCTAGCCCGGTGGTATAGGTAGCATTCACTTGCCGATCGTACTGGTTCCGCTGCTGCAGCGCCTTTTCCATGGCGACGGCTTCAGTGAGGAACTCCGCAACCGTTCTAGGCGGACTACGAATGAGTCCAGCGAAGAGCTGCTCTTTCACACCTCGCATCAAGTGTCGCAGCTTCTTGTCTTCCGGCATGGTTGGATCGGCGCGAGTGAACAGATGAACCATATCCTCCACGTATGCAGCCACACCTTCATTAGGCATCTGCATGCGGGACTGGAGGGCCCTTTCAGCGCGCTCTCGACGATCGAGACTCGAGTACGTTTCGCGGAGCCTGTGACAGAACTCATGCCACGACGTTAGGAGGCCCTTGCGGTTCTGGAACCATGTGCGAGCACCATCCAGAAGACTAAAGTACACATTCTTGAGCTTCGCTACTTCGTCCCACCCGTTGAAATCCGCTACGTACTCGTACTCAGCCAGCCAATCTTCCACATCTTCATAGAGGCCACCACGGAAGGGACTCGGAACACGTGGTTTTTGCAGCGTGTAATGAGTGGGTGCAGCTGCGGGTGTAGCGGTTGGAGCAGCGGCGGCTCCAGCGGCAGGGGAAGCGGTGACAGCAACAGTATTCTCCATACCAGTCGACGTACTTGTACTGTGAGGCACAAACTCGGGGGACAGTCCTCGAATCCTCCGACTGAAACGGTGTACCGGCGTAAGCTCTGGGTTTTGGGTCACGTTCCGGCTGCTAGAAGGAGTCTGTTGCATAGGTGAGGTTACCCAGCACCTCCACCATTAAAATGTCACGTTAAAAAGACAGGAGACGTTTTTAAGGCGTCCTCACAAAAGTCCGAAGAGCGGTCGGCTCAGCGCAGCCAAAAAAACAGAACAATGGCACGAGGGGAACTGCCACTTCGTCTGCCTCTTTTGCGCTGGCAGATCAAGCGCGCGGCAATATTTCACCTCCATCAGAAAAGCGGCCGCGGCGGCCGCTTTTCTGATGGAGGTGAAAAGCAATAACGCCTGTGTTTTCAATATTCCGGCGCACAATAAAATCCCCAGGTGGTCAAAATTAATACGGAGCCCTCCACTACGGCGCGCCTCATGCCTGCATTGCATCGGCGGATTAAACCACACAATCAACAAAGTTACTGAGCCTGTAGCGTACCACTTTAATAAAGAGAAGAATTTTTGCATACTACAGAGCCTACAAGATGGGTAGAGCTTTGTGGCACTAGGAATAGTTCAAGAAACGTTACACTTTCTGAAACATTTGGGTGTCAGCATGCTCTTTTTTTCCCAATAGCCCTCATCAGTTTTAGAAAATCATGACTGCCGAGTTAAGTTTGCATACCTGACAATGTGCTCCTTTCCAAAGTATGGGTTCAGGGAGCTTGTTTTGCAGGTCCACCCTTGACTGTTGTGGTTGTTCTCGTACACGATGAGTAGTAGTAACGATGCTCGTACCCGATGATGCTCGTACCCGATGAGTAGTAGTAACGACGTGTGGACTAGTTGGTGTGGTAGCATCATATGCAAAAAAGCACAAAAAACACTGAAACGCAGCAGTAGTTCTCATTAGAAGAAAAGAGAAGAAATCGCTCGCCCTGTTTTCAGGACCTTACCAGTACCAAATCTTTTGTCACATGATAGTAATCCCATGACAGGGACTGCACTTTACTAGTGCTGAGATAATCTTCACTGTTGCACATACTGCACACAGTAAATACTCTTAAGAGAAAAAAGCTTAGCGAAGTAGAAATTACAAAGACCATAAACAACAGGGCTATAACAACGAAAAAAAAATAACTGCAATGAAATAACGCAGGACCACGACAAAAGCCATAATAAAAATGCAATCCATGAAAAGAATATTGATTATTTAAAAATGCAGCCAATGCATTACTGTACCGCAAGAATGCAGTTTTCTAGGCGATGCCGTCCTCCAACCACACGAACCTGCAGCTCTCTGGTAACTGCATGTACAGAGGTAAATACTGTTAACAACGCACGAA
>WOVY01006226.1:0-60099 GCA_013436015.1 Rhipicephalus annulatus | reverse complement strand
TAATGTAAGAACATGCCAACACGTCCCGCTCATGATGCGCTTGCGCCGTTTCGCTAGCTTCACGCGTACCCGAATTTGGGTTTACATGACGTGACTGGGTGACGAAGGCAAATGAGACATCCAAACATGATAATTATGACGTGTGTCATGTAAAAGAATGACTACATGCCGCATTTATGATGCGCTCGTGACCATTTCGCAAGCTTCACATATACGAAAGTGAGTATCACGTGACGCGAACGGATGATGAAGGGAAATGACATGTCCAAACATGATAATCAGGGCATGCGTGTCATGTAAAAAACGACTTCATTCTGAGCTCATGCCGTGCTTGCCACCGTAACGCTAGTTCCCTATTTACGAAATTTGGTATCACGTGGCGTGAATATATGACGACGATAAATGACACGTCGGAACATAATAATCATGAAAAGGAAGTCATGTATGGTGTGCTGTATGGTCCCCCTTATGTATGGTCCCCTTTATTGAAGTCATGTATGAAGTCATGTATGGTCCCCTTTAATGCTGTGCTGATTGTCAAGTGATCTATCAACCTTCGTCATTCGTTCTTTGCATATCATCAATTACCATTGTACGTGGGTTCTGCCAATTTTTAGAAGGAAAACCGCCAGAAGACTGAAGGTTGCATAAAACTCAAATACCTATTAGGACGAATAACCGGAGAAGGTAAAACGAGAAAAATATGCAAGTTTTACAGCATTTAAATGTTTAGTGCGATATGGTATGTCTTCACTGTCAGGTCAATATGAAGTGAATCAACGTTTGAGTGGAGATATTAGCATAAGAGCAAATCATTTTGTGAAATGATTAAACTTGGCGCGGAACAATGAAGTTTTTACGCACTATGAAAAACGACAGCCATGTTGTTCAAGATGTTAGCATAAAACCCATGCAAGTGCTGTGAGGTGCTTTTGATGAGTATTGCACTTGGGATAATTTTCGTTGTGCACCGTGTGAAACGAATCAACTTAAGGATGAGCGTTTAAACGAACTGGGAAGAATTACGTGAATGATTACTATTGCTTTGTATTTTGCAACGCTGTAAGAATGAGAGTAATTAATGTGGTTAAAAGAGCCGAGAACTGTTAATAGGAGGCGTTAGCAAAGACAGGAGACTTTTAATGATTGGAACCGCTATAAGGCAGTGTTTTTTTTTAAGATTGAATGATCTAGTGATCATATTAGCGCATAATGAAGCTTTCCCTAACGTTGAGGTAGACAACGGACTATACTTCACAGCGTAGGTAAAGGTCTTGGGAAGGCTGGTGAGCCTAATGTGTCAGCAGTAGAAGGTCATTGGCGCCGTAGAGAAAGACGGACGTTAAGACAATTGTAGCACTTGCGGAATCCAAAATTGCTCAGCGTTCACATTTACCGGAGCGATGCTCTCCGCGAGACAGAACCGATGAAAGTGGGGACGGGTAAAAAGAAGCAAGCTGCCTTTTTAAAGACCTGAATGCAGTGTTGATCAGCCGTTCGGTTTAGAGAGCTCCGGATTACAACTGACAAATTCACGGGGCAGGGTTATACTAGCAACCGAGCCCTAGGCGCCATTTTTTTCTGCGGGATGACGACGGTAATGAATATCCCGTGCTCTACTTAACCCGAAAAAAATATCTTGTGAGATGGCGTACTGAGCTTCAAGAAAGGAGTGCACTCGTATTGTGAGGGTTATTCATAGGTTGTAGAGTTTTTCATGGGTGCTAAATCTATAGTAGAGACAGACCATATTGTCCCCTCACCTGGCTGTGAACCACGACTTCGAAGAGAAGTCGTCTTTTGAGGGAGAGTTCGATTCTTCAGCGTGAATATTTTGACAAAAGGTATAAGATGGGCAAACTGAATGGAAACGCTAAAATGCTTAGCCGCTATTTTTAAGCGGTGCAGGGGTGCTCTTGATGTCGCAAAACTGATATTTCACTTTTTTGTTTATCGTGCAAATTATTGTGTGACTGTGTAAAATGGCACGTTTAGTTTCTCAGCTTGAATGAGTTCTGAGAGTTCTGAGTGTGAGCTGTTTGTATAAAGCTAATAAAAAATAATCGTTTGCCATCGCTCTTTTTTTTAGGTTGGTTTATTTTGGGGGCCGAGTGCTTGTTTGTGCACGTGTGCAAGTTTTAAGGACGCTGTCGAAGTTTTCGGCAATTAGCCAAACAATACGATAAGCGAAGGCTAGTTCCAGGCATTCAGCTGCGGCGACTTTCATCGTCTATTTGTGCAGCAGTGGTTCTCCGTGACTCATCTGGTGAGGGGGAGGCTGTTGTGACACCCGTCCATGGGCGCCCTGCTGGCCATGAGGAGCATAGCCAGGCTGCATTCCCACACCCTGAAACCCCAGTGCTTTTCTTTCGGGACAAGCGTCTAGCGTCGGGAAAGAACAAAGGAATAAGAGTGGGGCTATTTCAATGGTCTGTGGGCTGATATCCCCACAGGCATTTCCTTCATGATGGCTTGTTTGGAAAGGTGGCGTGGCCAACCAAGTGCACGTCGTGACTAAGCGAATAAAGTCGCTAATCCTTTGCTGCCCTGCTAGGGAAAGACAGCAGGAAGTACTTACCCGCCTGTGACCAGGTGCAACGCCATCAAGCGTTGCAGTGACTACGCATGCGCAAGCCTGCCCTGCCTCTGTACAAATACACTGGCAGCATGCAATAAAGCGCTCCTTTGTTTCCTGCTGCACGACTGTTCACAAGGTGTTAGATGTGGTTTTTTTTGATACCACCGTAAGTCGGAAATGAATGAACACACCGACTGGCCGCAAACGTCCATCGCGAGAATGGCGTCAACGCTGCTGCAGCCACCGAGGCCACTAGACTTGTCTGGGAACATGTTTTACAACTGAACCGCATAGAAACGTGAGTTTCACCGTTTTTCTACGGCGACGGGACTGAGCCAGCAGCCTAAGGATGTTCAAGCCGCAACCCTTTTGATGACAATAGGCGAAGACGCAAGAAGAACGTTCTATACTTTCAAGTTCGACAAGGAAGACGATAAAAAAGCCCTCGGAATCATTTCAGCAAAGCTCGAAGCGAATTTCAGACCGTCTGAGAACTTCACCTTTAACGAATTCCGATTTGGCTCCAGGGACCAACAAGAGGGAGAGTCGTTCATTGACTGGCTTACGGAACTGCGAATCCTCGCGGGGAGATGCGAATTTGGTGAGCTTGGAGAACGGCTGATTCGGAGCAGGATAATTCTCGGCATCAAAGATGAGGAATTCCAGCAGAGGCTTCTCTCGGAAAACCCCTTGTTTTCAATAGTAGTGCACATGTGCCACGCAAGGGAACAAGCAAAAGAACAGCTACTAGAAATCAGAGCCAGAACGGACAACCCGACAAATGCCGCAGTCACAGAAAATACAACGCCTTGCACGCACTGCGGTCTTAAAAAACATCAATATTGGAAATGTATGGCGCAGCGAAATGCTGCAACAATTGCGGCAGAAGCAATCATTTCGCCCGTGTGTGCCGTCAGCCAAAGCGAACGCCTAGATCGACCACATGCGAAGTAAAGCAGGTCGTTTTGGGAGGTAATATGAGTATTTTCTACAAGCCCTAGAAGCGTATGCTGTCTCCAGTGAGGACCGTTTGTCGGTGGAAATTGTTATCGCAGGTTCAGCGGTTGAATGCAAAATTGACACGGGAGCTAACTGCTGTGTCATGCCTGAGGCGACGTTTCGGAAACTAACTACGCAGTCGGTGCAGCCGTGCTCAACAACCTTGCGCACTTTTTTCGGCCACAAGCAAACGGCGTTGAGTAAAATCACGTTACCGATTTCGTACATGGCTAAGACTTGTCAAGTGGAATTTTTCATCGTACCCCAGTCCATGCCGGTAAGAGTGAGTGGCAGTGTTGCAGAGCGCTTAAGTCTAATATCCCACGTACACGCGGTCGATGCCCAACCAATCCAGGACCAAGTGCCGGTTTTGAAGATGTGTTCCAAGGCCTCGGGGAGCTGAAGGGTGTTTTGTACCACATCGAGCTCAAGCCAGGCGCACGAGGCAGGATCAAGCGAGCTCGGCGATTTGCGGTTGCTCTTCAAGAACGCGTGAAACAAGATCTAGATAAAATGGAGCGTGACCTCGTCATTGCAAAGGTAACTGAACCTACTGCCTGGGTAAGCCACATGCCCCGCCACGGTGGTCTAGTGGCTAAGGTATTCGGCTGCTGACCCACAGGTCGCGGCATCAAATCCCGGCAGTAGCGGCTGCATTTCCGATGGAGGCGGAAATGTTGTAGGCCCGTGTACTCAGATTTGAGTGCACGTTAAAAACCCCAGGCGGTCAAAATTTCCGGAGCCCTCCACTACGGTGTCTCTCATAATCATATGGTGGTTTGGGGACGTTAAACCCCACAAATCAATCAAATCGATGGGTAAGCCACATGGTCGTAATAGTTAGAAATGACAAAGAGCGCATTTGTTTGGATCCTTCGGACTTAAACAAGGCCATACTGAGGGAGCACTATCATATGCCGACATTAGAAGATGTAGTTCCGCGCCTTCATGGGGCAAAGTACTTTTCGTCACTAGACGCATCTTCAGGATTTTAGCAAATTAAGCTAGACGAAGAAAGTTCATTATTATGTACCATGAGAACTCCCTACGGCCACTATAAATTTCTGTGCATGCCCTTCGGGATTGCTTCGGCTCCAGAAGTCTTTCAGCAGGCAATGCATCAGGTAGTTGAAGGCCTGAGTGGTGTCGCCGTTGTAATGGGTGACATTCTCTTATGGGGAAACTGTCGAGAAGAGCATGACAAAAATCTAGCAGCTTTGTTCGCAAGATGCAGAGAGCACAACCTAAAGCTGAATAAAAAAGTGTCATTTTTTGCAGTCGCAAGTTCGATACATGGGTCATAGCCTCACGCAAGAATGACTTTGCCTGGATCCCAGGAGAGTAGACGACATCTCGCAAGTGCCACCACCACAAAATTGTAAAAAACTGCAGGTTTTTCTCGGGATGATGAACTTTGTGGCGAGTTTCATCCCCAACATGTCTTCACTATCTGCACCCCTTCGGGAGCAATTGAAGAAGAACACGGCCTGGGTCTGGACACAACAGACCCAAGAAAGCTTCAATACACTTCGCGCTTGCCTAACAAAAGCACCTGCTCTCGCCTATTTTGCGAAAGATGTTCCCATGACGTTGTCGTGGATGCAAGCCAGAAAAGGGTAGGGGCAGTTATTTTGCAAAATTGACACCCAATCGCCTACTCGTCGTGTTCGCTTACCAAAGCACAAAATAAATACGCCTAAATCAAGAAAGAGCTGCTAGCTATTGTTCACGGGCGCGCAAGGTTTGAAGACTACATCCTAGGGCAGCCAGAGCTAATCGTGCAATCTGATCACCGCGCTCTAGAGACAATATTTAGGAAACCACTATGTGAGTGCCTGTTACGATTGTAGCGTATGAGATTGATTGATTAATTTGTGGGGTTTAACGTTCCAAAACCACCATATGATTATGAGAGACGCCGTAGTAGAGGGCTCCAGAAATTTTGACCACCTGGGGTTCATTAACGTGCACCCAAATCTGAGTACACGGGCCTACAACATTTCCGCCTCCATCGGCAATGCAGCTGCCACAGCCGGGATTTGATCCCGCAACCTGCGGGTCAGCCACCGAGTACCTTAGCCACTAGACCACCGTGGCGGGGTGGCAGCGTGTGAGACTCTCCCTTCAGAGGTATCATATAAAAGTGATTTACAAACCAGGAAAAGAACTGTTCCTAGCGGATGCACTCTCGCGTTTTCCTAACCAGAAGGAGCTGAAAGAAGAATCACTGGATTTTCATGTGCACGCTCTCTCTTCTCTTCCAGTCTCTGATCGGCAACTGCAGGAAATCCGGGAAGAAGTACTCAAGGATGCAACAATGACTGAACTGTGCAGCTATTCAAGCACTGAATGGCCTGAGAGCAAGCTTGTGATGTCTGAAACCGCACGAGCGTATTGGAACTATCGCGACGAGCTTCACGTCCAAGATGGCTTTCTCCTAAGCAGCAACAAGTTGGTCATTCCGCCGACAAAAAGGCAAGAAGTACTTTGTTTGCTTCACGCGGTACACGGGGGTGAAGAAAAGATGAAGGCAAGAGCCAGAGCGGTTATGTACTGGCCGAGCATGTCAGTGGATATTGCAGCTCTAGTGAAGGCGTGTCAACTTTGTCAAAAGTACAAAAGCAGAAACGCCAAACTACAAATGCTTAGTCCTGATATACCTACTTTGCTATGACAAGTTGTCGGAATTGACCTTTTCTACCACGAGGGCCATGAGTACCTCGCTGTGGTAGATTTCTATTCTTTTTCTTTCGAGATCAAGCAGATGCATCGAACTACGGCAGAAGTAGTGACAAACGTGTGCATGCAAATCTTCGCCACGCATGGCATACCAGCAAAGATATGCAGCGATAATGGTCCCCCGTTCAATAGCGTGTGCTTCCGTACTTTTTCAACGCAGCTGGGCATCACCCGCGTGACTTCCAGTTCGCATTACCCTCGCGGTAACGGCATGGCTGAAAGGGCCGTCCAAGAAGCAAAGAAACTACTGAAGAAGTGCCAATTTGGAACACTGGAGATTTACAGCGGCCTGCTTGAATGGAGAAACATGCCAAGGGGTGACCGCTTAAAGTCACCCGTCCAACGGCTCATGGATCGACAGACGAGGACAAAGCTGCCCGTACTAGACTACCACCTAGAACCCCAAACCCGTGCCGACCGAAGTCGTCCGAAAGCGACTCGGCAAAATATGGCGAAAACAACGCGTCTTCTACAACAGATCAACGCGGAATCTACCAGAAGTGCACAGTGGGTCCACAGTATCGGTCTACGATACAACAAACAAGACCTGGGCACCAGCAGTCGTCATGGGCCCGGCAAGTACACAACGCTTTTATATTGTTGCTACTGAGAACGGCCAGCATCTACGACGCACGAGAGAACACCTCAGGTCAACAAACGGGCAGGTTTTCTCGCAGCATCCAGAAAGTGCGACAGCGATTGCGCGTTTCCAACCAGCAGCTGTGCACTACCTAGCAGCAAGCACCTCAAAAAGCGCTGCGTCGAAGCACAAGACTGCGAAGATTGCCACAACACTATCCTCTCCCAGAGCGCCCAACAGAAACTGTTCCGCAGATGTCGTGCAAATTGAACTTTGAATTGTTTCTTCGATGTGCCTTCGTTTAGACATTTTGTGTTCTGTTTCTTTTTTTCCAAGAGAGGAAGATGTGACCAGGTGCAACGTCATCAAACATTGCAGTGACTACGCATGCGCAAGCCTGCCCTGCCTCTGTACAAATACACCGGCATCATGCAATAAAGCGCTCTTTCGTTTCCTGCTGCACGACTGTCCACACCGCTAACTTCTTTCCTGAAGGACCCCACTTCACTTATAATTAGTGAAACTGGCGGAAGCAATATTGTGTGAGGAAGTGGCATGCAAACGGTGACCGTGTGTTTTTGGCTGATCGGCGACCCTGTTTTATTGGTGATCCGTGTTTCGATAAAGAAGGAGGAGCCCGATAGGGCTTAAAACGACGCTGTGAAGTGCAAGACAATGCTCTGAGTCATAACTGAATGGTTCATCTGCCACGCTCATAGTTTGTGCAACCGTAACCTCCAATGCTGTGCATAGTAGCGAATAGTGCTTGTAAACCTGTTTTATTTTGTTTCTTTAACTTCTCAGCATCATTTCCTCGACCCACAGGTGCTCCACACTGCCACAAGTGTTCGGGTGTGACGTAATCTTGACGTCTCGGCAAACCATGTCCACGGAGACGCGCCTAGTAGACGTCAGTCTGCAACGGCACGTTGCTCTCAAAAACGCAAAAAGCAAGTATTGATTGAATGCGCGAAGTGGTCTACTTAGTGGGGTTTGTTTTCGTACGTGGTATTCCGCCATTTCATGAATTGCAAATCGTGGTCACAGTTGCAAAGAAGGTTTTGTCGCTCCAAATATCTCGGGGAAATACTTCAGAGCTAATGCCTATACGTGTGTACTTTCTGAAGCTGCTTAATTGAAATTTGTTTTAGGGTAGTGCTTAGTGAGACAGTTGTCGTTTATTGACTCAGGGAGAAAACGGCAGCACTTTTGTACATATTATATGCAGTCCCTAAACACGAGCGAACAGCTACCCAGTCTATAGACGACAGTTCGAAACCCTAGATAACGAACGTCACGCGCACACATTTTAATTATACCCCGAAGATGAGAAGGATAACCGTAGCTGAAGAAAACAGTCGATTTTCACGGCTGTTTCGAAAAACTCTGCTTATTAGGTTCAAAACTCAGAATAACTTGGGCCACTAACGCTCTCTTGTCGTTCAAGCTGGTGAAATATAAACTTTGGCGCAGCTGGCTGTCTTTGGCGCTTGAGTGGGCATAGTGAAGTGCGTATCAGTAGAATTGCAGCGAATTCACGCAACTGGTACAGCTGGATCACCTCTGCATTTTACTAAGCGACATCATTGCGGAGTTTCTTCATGACTAGTTTCCGTAATTGTCAACAACAGTATTACTCAACTGCGGCCGTTTTCTGCAGCTTTCAACGTAATTCCTCTGTGTGTTTGAGTTGTTTCTAAGCGTCGTACTCCCTGTAAACTATGCGAATTGGTTTTCAAATCTCAGTGGCCATAATTTTCGCGAAGGCTATTTTGTTGCATTGAACTATATCGTAGAATCGTTGTGTGTCTGGTATTCGTGTGCGTGGCCATCGTAGAGCATCATTGTGCTTTTACATCGAGATATAAAGGAACAATTCAATAATGCTCAAACACCTTGAGAACCCTATCGTGCCGTTCTATAGATCGCACTTGCCTAGTGAATTGTCTATGGTGTGCAATGAAAGTATTCAAGATATCTGTATTGAATTATTACTGTGTTCTTGATCGTAGAGCGAATGGTTTAGAGAGGTCTGTGTTGCAACAATGCAGACTTTGGAGAGCAGGGTGGGTTTCTCGAACGCAAGGTTGCCTGAACACAATTGTGAATGCTGGGCTAACGATTCAGGTCACTTGTTATTTGTTTGCAGGGATTGCGTCAGTGCAGCAACTCTGACATAAGCGAAGGTATTGAAGAAAAAACTCCAACTAGGCAAAAGAAAACCTCTTGCACCAATGGAGATACAAAACAAAATGATCAGGCGCTTTTTGTTTTCTTTTAATAAAAGCTTGGCGATAATTTGTAATTCAATTGCATCTGGAGGTAAATTTGCAATAAAGCGATCATGTATGCGTATTTACTTTTGCAGCGAAAGGCGTTGTGAAATCACAATACGGGTCGCCTGCGCCGTAGTGTTCTGCTACTACCGGTGTGCGCAACCACTATCACGCAAAATAAGAAAAACATCAAGTAAATAAGTAACATCAACAACACAATTAGATTCGAACCCACGTACGTTTCATACCATCCCAATATTCAGCCACAGTGCCACGCCGCTACTTGAAACAGCATTGCAAACTGGCCTGAACGCAGGCTTGATAAAATGAAGTATTTTGGAACAGAAAAGAAACAAGTAGTCGTCACACGATGTGAATTGCGCAATAAATGGGTAGTCGATTGCTCCCATTACTAAAGCGTCAGCCATAGTTAATTCTTCTTAAGTCTTAGAATAAAACATTGCTCGAAATTCCTGACTAGTGTGCAACAGGCACCACGCTCCTTCAAAGAAAAAAAAATAGCATAGTGAATGCCTCCCTACAGCCCAAAACATGATCGATCGCGTAGTGGGTACCATGCAAGTGACCTTGAAGCCGTTACCTAAATAACGTTCGAAAAAGGCTCTGAAAGACCACTCTTCCAGTTTTCGCTGTGACTGTGCTGCATGCTCCACGTAGGCCTGGCAGTTTTTTTAGCTTGAATTTTTTAAGTGCTAAGCACTTTAGGTGGGGGGGGGCAGGCAGTTTTAGGTTCTCGTATGTTGTGCCCGTACGCTGTGATTGCCCTTCGGCGTAACGCTCGAATTCCGTATATTCAGAGCGCTCTAGCACAAAAAAAAAGCCTTGGTCCTCTTGTGCTTCGAGCGCCTTGAATGGATGAGAGCGGAGCGCTTATAGCTTGGGTTGTGCTCGCTGCTGACGCTTGGCGTTATGCAAGCAGAACAGCGTATAAAAATAGAAAAAAGTGGAAGCAAACGCGAAATAGAAAGAAACAGTAACGGAAAGGAAGAGAAAGTTACTGAGAAAGAGAGAGGAAGAAATA
Source organism: Rhipicephalus annulatus (assembly GCA_013436015.1). Classification (NCBI taxonomy): domain Eukaryota; kingdom Metazoa; phylum Arthropoda; class Arachnida; order Ixodida; family Ixodidae; genus Rhipicephalus; species Rhipicephalus annulatus. The sequence goes on along the minus strand of WOVY01006226.1, from coordinate 49,885 downwards.
CATTCGCAATGCCCATAGACTGTCGCACTGCCAAGCGGAATTCGGGAGTGTCGTCACATGAACAGACACTCCCTTGTTCGGTTGTTCTATTCTCAGTGTTAACGCGTTAGCAAGACACAAAATCTACAAGTTCAACTTTTTCTGCATGAGTAAACAAACCGGACTACCCGTAACCGAATAAATTTGATTCTTTCTTGTGACACGCGAAGAGTACGTCAACAAAATAACGAGTCCATGCGTTCGTACATGCGTTCATGCGTTCATTCGTTCGTGTGTGCCCATACGTTTTTGCTTCCCTTTCCCTTAACGCAAAAAAGAGTGGAGCTGGCCTAGCGCCATACCTGATTACTGAACCAGTGTGGCGCTGACACTAGGACACTGGCATACTGCACGGAGCACGCTGGCCCTGAACACTGAGAGACCCATTATCGACCAAAATCTGGCTTTTGAATTGTTTATAAGAAATTGACCATGTGCACATCGTTATCAAACTGAAACGCGAGTGCAGCCACAAAAAAGAAAACCAAAATTGAAAAAAAGTGGGTGAGCCGTAGTCGAACTCAAAGCCTCAACACATCACGCATCGTGAGTTTGACACGCTGCCCACTATAACACACCTAAAAGACAAGAATGTATGTATTTTTCTTCATCTTTATCGTGCTTGAGTCAAACTAAAAGTTGATTGTTAGCTTATTTTCTGCAGATTGCATTGGATCGCATTCATCAGGAATATTTTGTCGCAGAGCTTGTTAGCGAAGCCGCAGATGTGTTACGGCAATCGCAGTGACTCATAGGCTGTTAGTTATGCCTATGTTGAAAATAGCGTTCATCTTAACTGCCCACTGAACACTGATGATTTTGTCTTTTGATAGTATGGAAGTATTGTCTCTCCTCCTCGTTTACGTTCCGCGTGACAGCCGCAACAGGTACGTCTATCTGAGACGGCAATTATGAGGCTTAGGGCCATACTTCTTGTGTCACGGTTGCTATGAAGATCGTAGATATTCACTTAGAAAGAGTCTAATATCGCTAAAGTGTAGTTTTGATTATAACCGACCCACGAGTGGTAATATTTTCCCCTTTGATCACACAAATCAGAAGTTAAACCGCCGAAATTAGGCATTGCACCGGATAACTGCTGCTGGGAACGTGCGGCTTTCTGCGGTACGAGCCGGAACGAGTCAGTGTTAGATTAGGTTGGTCTTGATTATCCGACTAGTACTACTGCCATACTGTGTTGCGAATTATTAGTTCTATTCATGCCGTGTATGAAATAAATTGATAAAACTTGATCAAACTTCAAGGGAAGTGCACCCGCGCCAGGGGGGGCATCCGTGGGTGGGCTGTAGCTTTTTTGCTTTTTTTCCTAAATTCTCGCATGCCCTCTTCCCACTCTTTGCCCCGCATAGTCAAAACACGACACATACGTTTTATAACTCCCTGCCCCCTGCAGCAACACAATGGTCGTTGGTGCCCCTCCACCCCAGCAAAATTCTGGCGGCACCCCTGACCCGTGCGCTTAACATATGATTGCTTCAGCGTACTCGCACATACATTCATTGCCTAACCATGGTGAAAATTTCCTGTTGGTTGGCTATTGGTTTAAACAGCGCTGGTTTATTAGCACATTGTCAGTAACTAATAGAACCAGCAGGTGAAGAAACCATCAGCTGGTAGAACCAGTAGCTGGTGGTTCCAGCAGGTGTTGAAACCAGCAGGCGATGAGACCAGCAGCTTATGGTACCAGTAGCTGGTGGTTTCAGCGCAGTGTTGCTGGCAGTCGGCCAACTTGTAACTCGCTGACATGGAGCACACTTCCAAGCAACAAAGCAGGCAATGAGCCCCTTTCGAGCTGCATATTGTCAGCTTCAAGCTATATCAAAGCATGAATCAGCTGAAATACAGCCTGTTTCTAACTGAAAGTTAGTCCCTTTACAGCTGAAGAATTGTCACAATTCATTTTCCTAATACTTCGTATATGATTTAGTAATACAAGTTACAGTGGTACCAATGAGCATAATAAGTTTGTTCCCCTCATTAGCATGTAGTTTAAAGGGGCTGCTTTTGAAATGTTCGTTAATTACACCCATAACACAAAAGCGTTGATCTATACATTTTATTAAAAATCTATTTACGATTGAAAAGGTAGTCTGCCAGCTTCGGCTCCCTCTCAAATTGTTCCGAATGAGAATCCACAGGCGACCTTGAACCACACCACAGATGCCTGTATTCTCGAGGGCAGCCAAGTGATGCAGGCATTCTATAACAAAATAAAATAGTTTGTTGTCAGTGCAGATCGTGACTGCAGATTATCAATCTTTAAAATGCTACTTAATGTCCATTCGCGAGAACCAGTGCGGACGACGACGTATATAGCAAGTGAATAACTTTTACATCTAACAGCCCCATTCTTTCACTCAGCAAACTTGAATTAAGCAGTGTGTTACCCCTTCCTTACACAGAGACAAAGGATCATGGCTTACTTGTCGCAACCGGTATGCATATGCGAATTTATTAACATCACAAATATCAATGTACGACAGGAGTGAGCCTAATAAAGCACAGAAGCATTCGGGAAATGCACGGTTTTACTTATATTTAAACTAAATATGCAACTTACCTGCATGTAAGATCGATCGCTGAGATACAAGGTGGGCCTCGATCTGCACACACGAAATCAAGACACCACATAGCACCACATAGCACCAAAACAGCTCAAATAGGCTGCTATTCACTTGTTGCACTTTGCACAGATGTAGCTGACCCAAAAATAAACTATACATGCTGATGTCACTCAGGTTCTAGAGGAAACTTGCAACTATCACACCGAACATACAAATTAAACACAGATAACCGACGACAAGAGCACAACTTGTGTTGTACTAAACTACGGCGCTAAGACGTCATAATAATTTATGCGTTATAAAAAACTGCAATTTCTTATTCTTTTACCTGTAAATAAATAATAAAACTTTTTATTTTGCAGTGTTTTAATTATTAGGTAGCTAACGATTCAGTATTAGTTTTTTTTTAAAAACGCCGATAGTATTTACGAGATTAGTGCTACTGAGGAGTAGCTGGTACCAGTACAGCTGGCACGCAGCTTTCTGGGACCGTCAGCAAGCTAGTAGGCAGTGTGCTAATCCCATTAAAGAACCAGTAGGCACCCTGCTGGAACCAGCAGAAAACCAGAAGGCACACCGTTGGAACCAATACAGCCAGCAAGAAACCAGCAGCCTAACTGCTGGCTCCATCAAAAACAAGCAACTCCCAGTAAAGAACCAGCAGAAAATTTTCATCTGGGAACTAAAACTGAAGCTCTATATGTGTAGCACAGAGATGAGAATACCATCATGTCCAGTAAATTTTACACTCGGCATCTCGCGATTCAACATGAAGTGTTACAGAAAGTGCGTCAGTTGCACCTAGTTTCTTCCAGTGTGCCGCTAATGTTCTCTGTGTAGGGTAGAGATTGTACAGCGTGACCCGTGCCTCCTAGCGCGCTTTAAGAAATGGGCTACGCTATATAGTGTGGCGCAGTGCGTTTCAGCACACAGGGCGACGCTGGGTGTGCAAAGTGGGCAGCACACATTGCCATGCTGTACTACTGTGTGTCTCAGTGTCTTCCAGCACGCTGTAGTACACTGGGACACACTGTACACCGTTTCCAGTGTCACTTAGTGCATTGAAACGAACTGGAAGACACTCCATTGAAACGCTGTTGCTTTTGATAGAGTCCGTTCATCCTTTGTCTGTCTGTCCATCCATCCGTCCATCCGTCTGTCAATTCGTCCGACCGTCTGTCTGCTCGTCTGTCTGTTCGCAGCTGCTGAATGAGTCATGGAACTAGGCGGTCACGAATCACGACAAAGTAGGAGAGACAGACGCACAGCTTTAGGAGTTGCGCCTCTAATACAGGGCAGTTTGCGATTTCGATGACACCCCTCAGAGCACGCACATGAACTGCGCAAGGTTTTTTAGTTGTTGACGTCTGACATACTTAGTCAAAACTAGCATGCTTTGACATGTGTATTGCATTCGTCAGTAGTTTTGTAGTCCGCAAATTCGTTAGGATTGTACGTGGAAAGCTGCGCGAGCTCGCGATTTGCTCAATTGGGCTAGCGCTTCACCGCTTCGTTTTAATCGTTTGTTGATAGATGACAGCACGCTACAAGATATTTGATTGTTGAAATTATAGGGAAAGGTTCTCTGCGCCAGATAAACGGGGGGAAGCACTGTTAGCATTGTCAGGTCATTCGGCGGAGGGAATTCCACAGATTATTGTCAGCAGTAACGTTGAAAAAAAACCCTTTTGATGACGAGGGTTTGTTTACTGGACGTAGAAGGTTGTCAGCGCAGCGAGAGTGACAGCGAGAATGAAGGATGTGCTGGTAACCCACGAGGAGCGAGTTGCACTTCTTAGTACCTTAGTGCGTGAATGATTTTTCACGCTCCTAAGTAACTTTAAATGTATTTATAGTATAATATTCATTGCGAGGTCAAAATAAAAGCATTGTTTTTTGGCGCATCGGATGCATCGCAGTCACGGTGGATGATATGGAGCGCCACGTGCTGCCAACACGCTCGAGCGCGACCAGCGAAGCGAAAAGGTTAGAGTGGTAAAATGTGCAGTTACGGCTGCACTCAACGCATCTGTGCTAACTTCTGTACTAACTGTGACTTTGAAACGGCGTGGTTCTTCGACATACTATCATCATTTGGAAGTTGCAAAAAGCCTACGTGTTTATTCTTTCAATAATTATATTTCGATGAGCTGATTGAACCTACAACATCTGAGTATAAAGAAATGACGCACGGCTGAAGTTTGAGCATGGCTGTCACAGAAGCGCTACCTAATCGGATCTTAAGTGAATGCGTTTTGTTGAATAAACACCTAATGTTCGCGACAGCGCAAGTAATTGCTTGATTGCTGTGTCGACCTCAACGTTCCGAAACCACAATATGATTATAAGAGACGCTGTAGTGAAGGGCGCAAGTAATGACGACGGCGTAATATGTTTGCTAAACATCGCCACATAAATCATTCCGTGCCGTACAGCAGTAATAATGCTGCTCGCTAGTGGGATACTGCCACGGCGAATCCGCCAGACGGGCTCTGCACATGCTAGCTCGGAGTGCCGTTCAGTTCATACATCAATTCTTGGTAGTTGCAGTTTTCTGTAGCACGCACAGGATTTAGCAAAGCATAACTCATGCACAGTAGCGAAGCTGAATTATAAGCTTTCATGCCACGGCTAAAGTCCAGGTGGCGACCGTTCATAGTTTTGGAAAGTGTCTTGGTCTCATATATATTTCAGTGCTTCTCATGAGATTATTCGGTGAAAGTGACATGGTCTGAAGGTCTGTATGTCTTATCTGTTCCTATTGTTACAAACTGGTTGACCCTCCTCCAGACGCTATCTTGGATTGTAGAGGACGACATCTACAGATCGCGGGCATCACAAATAGAAATGAAGAGAGAATAAAATTTTTGAACGCCGTGTTGATATAGCAAGGGCTTGTTCAACTACTACCCGAGGTTTTGGTCAAGCGTTTTGGCGCCACGTTAGTCTGAGAAGCGGAGCAAGTGTTCTTTTGAGTGCATGACAGCCTGGTTTTGTAGCCGGTGTCGGTGGCGTAATCTACCAGTGACGCTGCGATGGTGCTGTTGCTTATCGCAGACATTCAGCAGCGTTCAGCCATATCACGCCACTTCACAAGACGACGAGGCGAAGACTGCGCTGATTTATGTGCATAGTGTGTTGCCACAAAGACACACACACAAGAAAAAGCAGAAAGGAAAAAATGAAACGAAAGGGGAAGCAAAGAGACAAGACCTAAGAGAAACAAAGAAGACGGCCACGCAGTGCATTTCTTTCGGGCTTGGCACCCTAGCAGGAAACTGCCCTTAACTTTTTGTCTATCTCTGCATTCAGACCACATCTTTGTGTTACGCGAATAATAAATAAGTAGGTTTGTTGAATTGCAAAAAAAGTTGCACTCGAATGCCTGCTAGATTCCGTGTCGACCGGTTGTGCCCTCCCGATTTCCGACGACAGTGCAGCTCTCGCCAGTGCTGCCCTGTCCTCGGACTTCTGCGACCCTCTCCATCTTTCCTGTCTTCTCACTTCCATCGTTCGCTGTACCAGCGCCTCGCTCTTTCCTTCATCTCTATCTATTCACCTTTCAATTTCATCCTTTTAATCCCTTCTCTGCCCCCATCCCTCGTGAGCTACTGTTGAGGTGTCCTTCCCCGCAGAGATAGTCACGGGGCTCAGTTTTTTTTTCATTTAAAAATCACTTCCCCCTCCCCCCTACGTGTTTACGTAGTGATCCAGTCTTTCTCAGACTGCTTCATCTACTACACAAGAAAATCTCAAGTGATATTGTTATTGCATAAAAAGTAGTATGATTTAAATGTACGATGTTGCTCTTCTGCAGCATCGACTTAATGTATAAAATATTAGGGCGGTAAATCGTACTTGTCAAGCGTTTTTTCGTCACGTTCATAGCTATTGTGCTTGTTTGTGGAGACCGACTTTACTCCCGCGTCAGAGATAGGGGCAGAGGTGACAGTACATAACGACAAGAATTACTTTTTCGCTCGGGTCTGCAAGCTACCCCAGATAAACATGATATTTTGCTCCTCCCTCGCTACTGAATTCAAACGGTCTGTTAGCCCACTCCTTTCTTTCACTCTCGCGGGTTCTCCCTTCTTACGAACTTAATCTCGCCGAGCTTCAGGTTCTTACCTCCTACAGCACAATTTTGCCCGAACAGCACAGTGTACAAATACTACACACTCTAAAAAATTGTCAAAATTAAGGTGAATATAGGGCCTTTTATATTTCCAAGCTGATGACCGTCAAAAAGACGACTGGCCATCATTATCGAATGACGGCATAATTTCATCATTATAATGCGTTTCCTGTCAATTCAAAGTACAAACAAACTGTCAAATGGACAACATTTACATCAAAACAACGCCAGGCCGTCATTTTCACATGACGGCACAATTTTATCCTTTTGTGTATTTCCCGTCATTTTAAAATACAAGCAAACCGTCAAGTGATAACACTTACGTCAAAATAACGAAAGGTTGCCATTTGCAAATGACGGTATACTTACATCACATTGATGTTTTTTAGTAAATTTCTTACACAACGGAACTGTCCGATTGATAACCTTTGACCATTAAAAGTTGTAAATTTTAGATGAAAGTATTTTCTAATTAGTGTCATTTAACGTCTCTTTCAATTAAAACTGCTAGTACACCAACAATGTAGCATTTTTTTTTGCAAGGTGACAGCAGGCATTCAATGCATTGTCGATAATGGCTCATTAGAACAAGTGTATTCTGTGTCATTTTGAATTGTAGTGTAGTTTACATCGCCATGCCATTGTCATTTGACATGGGTAGCGCTGTATAAAATACGCAATGAAAGCTTCTGTGAATGCTTGAACATTTATTGTTCAAAGTATTAAGAGAAGGCTGAGCACCCTTCCAGCTACTCCGCTGATTCAGCCTTTACGACAGCGTTTACTCGGGATGATCTGTGCCTTGTACCTGGAAGCGAAAATAAAATGACAAAATAAATCCACACTCCATAAACGGTGGCAATCACATACCTGGGCTTTAGAAGTGAAACGCCGGAATTGTCTCAACTGCACTAACGTCTTTATTGAAAAAGAGTCCTGTATAGGAATCATGGATTCCACCATTCACCATTTTGGTGGATTATGGCGGTGGGAATGTTGGTGGCACATGGTGTATGGTGGCGTATGGTGAAGCTGATAATAGATGGTGCGCTCCAGCCGGTAATGCTGGAGCGCGAAGCAGCGTCATAACCACCGTGTCAAGCTGCCACTAAAGAAATATTAAAGATAATTTTAAAAAAACGATGTAGCAAGCACCCGTAAAAAGCTGCGACAGCGTGACATCGAACCTGCGACCTCCTAATTTTAAACTGAGCACACTAACCACTGTGCCAAACCAACTTTTTTTTCGAATGAAATTATCACCAATAAAGTACACACAACATATTTCATCAGTAGTCAGGCAATTGCACACAACCATAAAGAACGGGTAGCCACTCCGGAACGGCGTCAAACGTTTCAACGAAACTGCGCATTTGAGCAGCTGCTTCTCGAAAGACAGATCTCGTCGACCATGGTGGCTCGGCGTGTCTATCAATCATGCGACTTTTCCATAGTGAATAAAGCCTCAAGAACATAAACAGGTCATGAGGAGTATTATTAGTCAAACTCTTTTTGAATGGGAGGAACTTTATACAATGAGCTGTGATTGGAAGTTCTTTTCTTGATGTTCTTTTTAGAATGTCCCAAAAATAAAAAGCCTCACGACAATGAATAAAACAATGCTCTATAGTCACAGGTTGGTTGCAGAGTCTACAAATCAATGTCAAGGGTCCGTATATTGATTTTTCATTCAGCCACGTTTTCACTGGCAGCGTGGAAGTGTGCAGTTTAAAAAAAATGTTTCCGCTGAAGGAGATATACACATTCTACGTACATGAAATAATACATCGTGACCAGGCAGAAGCGAATATGGCTTTCGATAAACAAGTTCGGGGAAAAGGTTATTCACAAGTGCAGCGGTTAAATTTGTTCTGTCAATAGTATACAAGTACTCTAAGGTAAACCTGGATTTGAAAAATTGACAGTATCAACCATTTCTTTTAGGAATCCCCGCAACGGCAATTCCATAGCAACGCTTGTTGTGACATGAATAAAAGGAAGATGTTAGCATAGACGGTTACGAAGAACCACTAAAAGGAAGGATGGCACACATCCTCTAGGTAAAAAAACTCGCAGCACCAACTGTCGCACTAACAAATGCACAAGGCCGAGGCCACCCTTTTCAAGCGAAAGAAAAAGATTGTCTCTTCTCACGGGTTCCCAGAAAAAGCTCTAAGTAGAAGAGGCACATATCGTATGAAAGGCATGAATGTGAACAGGAGAGCAGTGCAACACCTGCAGAATACAAATCATCTTTGATACAAGGAATATTTTGCACGCTTTTGCTCTGGCGAAAATGGAAAGCTCCCGTCCGTGCCATGTTGCCACCTTTCGGCTGATCGTAGTTATCGCAGCGGTCCAGTGTGGGCCGGTGTTACGATAGTTATCGAGAGGCGCACCAAGGTATTTCATTGGAGTTGCATTCCAATGAATATTTGAGAAGACCGAAGGAGCTTGGGCGCACATGCCTAGCCAGAATCCACTACTTTTATCAAAATTTATGCTGGCGCCAGCGACTTCACAGAAACGTAAAGTAATGTTGACTGCTTCTTGAACACTGGGTTCATCAGCGCAAAAGAAGGCAATGTCATCTGCATAAGCTAGAACTTTAACTTCGTCAGCACCATATTAGTAGCCTCTTATGCTAGACTTTAGAAGCACACTTAAACATAATGGTTCCAGATAAATTGCTAAAAGCAAAGTTGACAGCGGAAATCCCTGACGTACAGATGAATTTAACTCTATTATATTGGAAAGTGTGCGATGTACAATTAGCCTAGTTGTGCACTTCTTATAACGGAGCCAGATACCATTGTATAGCACATCAACCAACTCCAGGTGTCTCAGGAGCCGGAACAAAAAAGCATGCTGTACCTTATCAAATGCGTTTGCAAGGTCTATTTGAAAGAGGGCTACTTGGTCCATGCTACCGTCAGTACACTCAAGAACTGAACGTGCAATATGAATGTTTGTCTGTATAGAGCGACCACGAATTCCACATGTTTGGTGGTCACCTACACATTTAGTAATCACTGTCTGTAGCCGATTTGTCAACAATTTCGCAAATATTTTGTAGGTAACGTTACATAACGATATAGGCCTGTATTTGTTAACTCTCTTGAATGCGTCAGGATCAGCACTTTTTGGGATTAATGTTGTATGGCTCTGATAGAAAGAAGGAGGAAGTTCACCATGGTCATAAGCCTCTTTAAAAAGTTGCTCAAGGAAAGGGTATCAGAACTTCCTGAAAAGCTATTTAAATTCGCCACTAAGGCCATTTGGGCCAGGAGTTTTGTTTTTCTGCAACGTTGTTATTGCAAATGTAATTTCATCTCTGGTTATTGGCCCATCCACAGTGAGTCTATCATCATCTTGTAACTGAGGCACAAGGGCAATGAAGTGGTTAGATTCTGCCTGAAAATTCTCCTGAAGCTCAGCCGTGGTGAACAAACTTTTGTAATAATCTTCAAATGCGGCTCTTACTTCACATGTCTTTGTGCAAAGGGAACTCTGCGACTCAATTTAAAGTATCTGCTTAGAAAAGGCATATCTCTTTTTATATCCGAGGGCTTTTTAGTGGGTTGCTCTTCAGTGAAATGGGTAACACGGGAACGAATCTTTGCTCCTCTGTAAAAATCAGTTTCATGTTGCATTTGTTGCCGAATCACATTTACCTCGTCCACGTACAATCCCGGCTGTTGACTATCAAAAGTATGGAGCTTATGAAGTAGATCAGAAAGATAGCTTTTTCAGCTTTTTTTCTTTGCGAAATTTCACATGAAGTACTGATTGCCTGATACTTGACTCTTTTTTTGAATCTTTCCCAATGAGCGAAAATTGGCAGCTGTCGACACTCTGCTACCGATTCTTTTATTATTGTACTTGTACCAATTCTTTTACTATTTTAGCAAAACAACCTTCGCGCAACAGCTGTACATTAAGCCTCCATAGGTCGCAGTTTAGGGGGATTTTACAAACATTTTCAGGACCTCAAGAAATAGGGACCAAGGAATGGCCTGTAAAAATATGGGCTTTACAGCATAATTATGAATGTGAGATCATAAGCTTAGAGACTCAAATACACGGTCAAGCCGAGCATGAGAGATGCCTTTAAAGTGCGTGAACCTCACCGAGGAAGGAGCATGCGCTCCCACATCTATTAAATTGTGATAATTCAATAAGTTTTGCAGTAAGGTTGCACTTGCATTATAACGATTTGTTATATATGAGTGATCTCTCACGTCACAAACACAATTAAAGTCTCCAAAAGCTATCAAAGTTTTGTCAGTGTTTAGCAGCGAAGTTGAAGAGAGGAAAAACATTCCTGTCATTCACTTTGGAGGGAGCATAGACGGAGATAAACCTCCAATTATGGGAATAAAAATATAAGTAGCAACAAATGAGGCTTCCTTCCCCATCAGCATGTAGTGACGTCAAAGTATGATTCAAGGGCTTTCTAACTAATAAAAAAAATCAACGGTTGCACCACGTGCTGGGCTGGTGTATAAATTGTAATCTCGGAAAGCTTCCAGTGCAATATCGGTGTCACGAGCAGTCAAAATCTTAGTCTCTTGCACTGAAAGTACATCAATGTTGTGCTGCTCAAGCACGCGGCGCAACTGCCACTGACGCCTTGCATTCCTCATGTCACGCACATTTAGCATCGCTAAAAACATGGGAAACGTTATCACGGTAGACATTTTGCTATCTTAAAACTTTTGTAGGCCACCTTTAGCCACAGGGCAAGCTGTGGCTTCAGTTCTTTTGCCCGTTTTAGGAGCACTTTCCTGAGGACGCTGGCATAGACGGCACGTCGCTCGGTCTTTAAAGAAGGTGACACGTGGACCACATGAAGACACTTGCTCTGTCGTGTCTGGCGCACTCGTTGTTGCTTCATCGGTGACCAGTGCCTGACGCTTCCTTGTCTGACCGCTATCCATTCCTTGTTGTTCTTTATTGTCAGGAGGCTTGTTTTAAGGTCTTGATTGATATGTGGGGTTTAACGTCCCAAAACCACTATATGGTTATGAGAGACGCCGTAGTGGAGGGCTCCGGAAATTTAGACCACCTGGGGTTCTTTAACGTGCACCCAAATCTGAGCACACGGGCCTACAACATTTCCACCTCCATCGGAAATGCAGCCGCCGCAGCCGAGATTCGAACCCGCGCCCTGCGGGTCAGCAGCCGAGTACCTTAGCCACTAGACCACAGCGGCGGGGCCTTGTTTTAAGGTCTTCCAACTGGTGTTGTTTCGCAGCATTTCAATCATTTATGCTTTCACTGGCATCGTTAGCGATGATATTTTGCGTGCCCAGGGTATCCATGGACAACGGTTTAGCTTCCTTTAAGGCACCTTCTGCTTCTCCCGCTGCTTCTCTTGTCGCATCAACTACCTCAGTGTCATCCATAAGATGCTCCAGATGTTGCTCGTCTGTGCCTTGACCAGAACAAAGTTTGTTGGCATAAGTCGACACGCAGGCTTTTGACGACTGACCATATCGCTGGCACTGCAAGCCCCTCGGTGTTTTGCACTGTCGACGTACATGCCCCACACACTTGCAACGAAGACACAGTGGAAGCCTACCGGGAATAAGTAAGAGGCAATGGTGGCTATAGATTTACATAAAGTGTAGTGGTAAAAACTTCTGACATAAACCAGGATTTCGTCGGGGGGGCTACAACCACACGAATTGATCTTTGTGGATTGAAATAGCATCAAGGCTTTGATCGTACCGTTGCTTGGAGCGATCTTGTGATGCTAGTGTGCGCAAGCGAGCAATTTGGTGGGCTTCTTCAGCCCGGCACAATGTTTTGACTACAGACTCATCGGTATGGAGCTTAAATGTGAGGCTTGTATCAAGGGAGCTGCGTCGTGACTGAGCGTAGGGTAGGTAGAAGGGCTTGAAGTCCGTGGTCTGGTGCTTCGCTGTATTGTATGCGTAAGCAATAAATGGTAAGATCTCATCCCAGTTTTTGTGATTGGATGCGACGTACATAGCGAGCATGTTAGTAAGAGTTCGATTGGTACGTTCTACAAGACCATTCGTCTGGGGATTGCATTGTGTCGATTGTCTGAACTGCGAAGTGCAGATGTGACGCAATTCTTCCACAGCGTCCGCGATGAATTGGCGACCACGGTCACTGGTGATTACTTGAGGTGGACCATGGCGAAGAACAACGAAGCGTAACAAAAAGGCAGCGACGCCATCAGCTGTGGAAGATGGTATCGCAGAGGTTTCGGCGTATCTGGTAAGGTGGTCGACGCACACTATTATCCAGCTGTTGTTGTTCGAAGATCGCAGAAACGCGCCCTATAGGTCGATGCCCACTTGTTCGAAAGGCGTAGTAGGCAGTCCTGCGGAGTGAAGAAGGCCGTGCGGTGCACTGCTAGGTCATTTGTGACGCTGGCAGTTCTCGCAGCTCAATACGTATTGTTTCGTAAAATCTCGCATTCGAGGACAGTAAAAACGCTGCTGCACTCGATGCAGGGAGCGAATTAACCCAAGGTGTCCTGACGTTGGATCATCGTTCATAGTACGGAGAACGTCGCATCGAAGACTTTGAGATACAACCAATTAATAACGTGCGCCGGTTGCTGAGTCATTCGTTTTCCACAAAAGTCCATCACGAATGCGAAAGCAACCTCTGCCTTTGAGATTCCGAGCGTCAACGAAGAAAGGTTGTAAAGATAAATCATACCGTTGTTCTCATTTGAAGATATTGGCGTCAAGAAACGTGTGAGAGACCGCAGAAAAACAGATGTCGAGGGTATCTGCACTGTCCTCCGTCGTGGTCATAGGGTAGGCGAGAAAGGCAAGCAGCGTCCGAATGACGTCGTACACTTCTGTACGAAATGCTGAAGTCAAATTCTTGAAGGCGTAAAGCCCATCAAGCAAGGCGGCCAGAAGGGTTTCGGAGGGTAACAAGCCAACATAATGAATGATGGCCTGTCACAATCGTGAATGGAAGACCGTAGACGTAACATCAAAGCTTCTGAATGACGAATACAGCCGCTAAACATTCTTGCTTTGTCACCGTATAGTTCAGTTGAGCCTTGCTTGGAGATCGACTCGTATAAGCAACAACAGACTGGCCAGAAAAGAGTGGCAGCTATGAGACCGGTTCTGAATTTTTTCTGCTTCATCGTACAGATTTCGTCTCTTGTCTACACGTGGCCATGCGCTGATTACGCAGCGTCAGTGAACGGGTCTACGCCAACGATCCTTCTAATTGCTGTCCCCGCTGCTCAACCTGTGCTACAACCATTTGGATGGCACCGTTCCACCTTATGGACCAGCTGATTTTTTCGTTGACGTCAGCACATCCTGCTGATTTAAACGTCCGCCCGTTGTCGGTGCCTTTCAGTGGCAGAGCGGCAGCTATGGGACCGGTTGTGAATTTTTTTTTGCATCACCGTGCAGGTTGGTAACCGGCCGTCTTTGTACTCAAAGCGCTTCAGTGATATATGTCCGCTGCTCTTCCCTGGCCCAAGTGTTATATATGACAATGTCTATGAGTGCTTTCATGTCCTGAAGTTACTTTTGTGCGGGGATATTGAATCAAACCCAGGACCGGACGATAACGTGCTGACAGCTATTGCTAGCCTTTCAGCTAAAGTAGACTCACGTCATGCGGAACTTCTTGCCATACTTAACCAAGTTCAAACCAATCAGTCTTTATTAGAACAGAAAGTAACCAACCTTTCTAGCTGGCTAGCGACAGTTGAGACGTTGGTAGAATATCATATAACTCGTGTCACCATATTCCTGATCTTCCGCAAGCAGTAAATACAGCCATAAGAAACGAGACGACTGCTCTTCATTCCCGATTTGACGAGTTGGAAGATCGGTCTCGTAGAGATAATTTGATATTTTTTGGCATAGCTGACAATGTTTCTGAAGGTTGGGCACAGAGTGAAAAAATAATCACTGACCTTATCATCTCAAAAACTCGACCTCAACCTATCAAATGAAGCAATAAAGCGTGCGCATAGGCTTGGTGTCTATGTTCCCAATAAGTGCCGCCCCATTATTGTTAAATTTCAGTCGTCAAAAATAAAGGATAACGTTTTTTTATCAGAAGAAGAAGTTTCAACCCTCTAAGGTGTCAGCTAGTGAAGACTTCTCGAGGGCAACAAGTAAATGCCGAAAAAGGTTACATGAATTTGGTGAAAACTCTGGACAGCCGTACTCGCTACGAGTAAACAAATTGTATATTAACAAGACTGTCTATGTGTATTGCCAAGTTACCGACCGTGTGTGTTAACTTGAGACAACAGTAGCATTGGTAATGCTTCCCCCGTCACTCTTCCAGCTGCTGCCAGTTTACCCGCCCCTGCAACATAGTGTCATGCAGCAAAGGACGACGCAGTTGTCTATAAGAAAAACAAGTTTATTGGAGCGAACTTGTGCTCCCCTAAGAACTGAAAGAATACACAGGCGGCGAAGGAGTGGTCGGCAAAACGACGTGCACGCTAGTAAGCGTCGGCGATCGAATGACGCGGCATCGGCTGTGCGGGAATTTATATCCCTCGGCGCGAGGGTTTCTCGAATAGTGGAATTGTATCGAGAACGCTGTGATAGCGCTTGTTCAAAACGCTGTTTGTTCGGAACGCTCGAAGCACTGTTTGATAGCGTTTGTTCGAAACGCTGTGATAGCGTTTGTTCGAAACGCTGTGAAAACAGTGATAGCACAGGCCGGCGCAGCCAGGCCGAAAAAAACAAAACACAAATAAACAAACCCAATGCATGGTTCGCGGCATTACCCCCCCTCTAAGAGTGCATCGACCCGATGCTAATATAAGGGACAGTCCAAACAAATTAAAATAAATTTCGTCATCGTCCGTAAAAAGGTTTTAAGCGAACCACATGGACGACTTCGGGCCGCGTGCGTCGTCGTGATGTACGGGAGTCACCATCGGGGATCACTTCGTACGTTAGTTTGCCAACACGTCGTAGAATCCGGTAGGGTCCGAAATAGCGTCGTAGAAGTTTCTCACTGAGTCCACGTCGTCGAATGGGAGTCCGAACCCACACACGATCTCCAGGATGGTACTCGTCGTCTCAGTGTCGGAGATTGTAGCGTCCGGCATCTACCAGTTGCTGGTCCGCGATACGAACTCGAGCGAGCTGGCGGGCCTCCTCCGCACGTTGGAGGTATCCTTGGACGTCGGCGTTGAAGTCGTCGTCTTCTACGTGCGGAAGCATGGCGTCGAGAATCGTAGTCGGCTGTCTTCCGTAGACGAGCTCGAACGGTGTCATCTGCGCGGTTTCTTGGATAGTCGTGTTGTACGTAAATGTGACGTACGGGAGGACTTCGTCCCACGTCTTATGTTCAACGTCGACGTACATAGACAGCATATCCGCGATTGTCTTATTCAGCCGTTCCGTTAGTCCGTTCGTTTGGGGGTGGTACACCGTCGTTCTTCGGTGATCCGTGTTGCTGTAGCGTAAGATTCCTTGCATGAGCTCCGCAGTGAAGGTCGTTCCGCGGTCCGTGATTAGGACCTCAGGGGATCCATGTCGCAGCACAACTTGGTTAATAAAGAACTCTGCAACTTGTGCAGTTCCCCTCGGAAGAGCGGTGGTCTCTGCGTAGCGCGTCATGTAGTCTGTCGCTACGACAATGCATTTGTTCGCGGATAGGGATGTAGTGAATGGGCCCAGAAGGTTCATTCCGATCTGTTGGAAGGGCCTTGTTGGGACGGCGATTGGCTGCAGAAGTCCGGCGGGTCTCGTCAGTGGTGTTTTCGTCGCTGGCAGTCACGGCAGCTCCGGACGTAGTGGGTGACATCGGATGTAGGGCGGGGCCAGAAGTATTTCACCTTGATTTTTGTAATTGTGCGAGTTGTTCCGAAATGTCCGGAAGACGGGTCGTCGTGGCACGTTTCCAAAGTTTCGTCACGAAGGTCTGCGGGGATGACAAGTAGATAATTCGTTCTCATTCCGGGGTTAAAATTCTTTTTCACTAGGATGGAGTTTTTGAGGCTGAACGCTGGTAAGTTGCGCTTGAACGCTCTAGGCACGGCGACGTTGCGTCCTTCGAGGTAGTCGACCATGGCACGGAGGTCAGGGTCGGCACGCTGCTGAGCGGCTAGATCGCTCTCTGTCACGACTCCGAAGAACGCGCTGTCTTCATCGGAGTCCTGTGGTGGTGGGTCGACGGGGGGCACGGGACAGGCAGTCAGCGTCGGAGTGTTTCCTGCCGGATTTGTAGAATATTGTAACGTCGAACTCTTGCAGGCGCAAGCTCCACCACCCAAGACGGCCAGTTTGGTCCTTCAATTTGGCGAGCCAACACAGCGCATGATGGTCTGTCACAACCTTAAACGGTCTACCATAGACGTATGGGCGAAATTTTGAATTGGCCCATATGATATCCAGGCACTCTTTCTCGGAGGCAGGGTAGTTTCTCTCCTCCTTCGACAGACCACGGCTTTCATAGGCGATTACCTTTTCGTAACCGCTTTGCTTTTGGACGAGGACGGCACCCAAACCGATGTCACTGGCGTCCGTGTGCATTTCCGTTTCGGCGTTTTCGTCGAAATGAGCGAGCATGGGCGGGGTTTGCAGGCCTTGTTGCAGCTCGCAGAATGCCTTTTCTTGGTCATTTTCTCAGCTGAAAGGGGTGCTTTCTTTCGTCAGGCGCGTGAGTGGCTTTGCAATGCGTGCGAAGTTTGCGACGAAGCGCCGGTGGTATGCGCACAGTCCGAGAAACCTTCGCACACCCTTCTTATCTTTCGGCATTGGGAAGTTCGCAATGGCTGATGTTTTTGCCGGGTCAGGTAGGACTCCTGCGGCGTTCACGACGTGACCCAAGAACCTGAGTTCCTCGTGCGCGAAACGGCACTTCTCAGGCTTCAGCGTTAACCCCGACGTACGAATGGCCTCGAGTACATTTTCCAACCTTGTGAGGTCTTCGTACCTTGTGAGGTCTTCGAATACGACAACGTCGTCGAGATATACGAGGCAAGTGTGCCACTTCAGGCCTGCTAGCACAGTGTCCATGACTCTCTGAAACGTTGCGGGCGCCGCGCACAGCCCAAGCGGCATCACCTCGAACTCGTATAGACCGTCCAGGGTTATAAATGCAGTCTTCTCTCGGTCTCTCTCGTCCACTTCAATTTGCCAGTAGCCGGTCTTCAGATCCATGGATGAGAAGTACTTGGCATGGCAGAGGTGGTCGAGGGCGTCATCGATTCGTGGCAGGGGGTACACGTCCTTTTTGGTGATTTTGTTCAGTCTCCGATAGTCAACGCAAAATCTTAAAGTGCCATCTTTTTTCTTCACGAGTACAACCGGCGCAGCCCACGGACTTTTCGATGGCTGTATTATGTTGTCGCTGAGCATGTCATCTACTTAAGTCCGGATGGCTTCGCGCTCGTTTGAAGAAAGGCGGTACGGTGACTGTCTGGTAGGTCGGGCTCCATCTTCGGTTATTATCCGGTGCTTCGCCAAAAGTGTCTGACGTACCTGAGTTCGAGGAAAAACACTCGCTGTAGCGACCGACCAACTCCCGTAATCTGTCCCGATTTTCTTGCGAGAGCGCCGGGTTTACGTCGAATAGATGTGGCAGCCTGGAAGCATCTGCGCGTGCGCGTTCAAAGGTGGCAACCGCGATCACTTGACTCGCTTCTTGCGTTTCTTCGAGGAACGCAATTGCAGCGCCCTTGTTTAGATGCTGGTACTCCTCGTTGAAATTGGTGACCAAAACGTGGGATCTGCGTTGCTGAAACCGCGCAATGCCTCTTGCGACAGACACACCGCGGTATAGAAGCAACCTTTGGTCAGTCTCCACGATAGCGTCGACGTCAGGGGCAGCACCTTCACAATAGACGGCGATCATCAAGCTTGCGCGGGGTGGCAGGGTGACGTGATCGTCGGCAATTCTTACAGCAGCACGGTGTCCGAGGTTCAGCTGCGGCGTCGTGGAGTGATCGGAAGAAAACGTTATAGACCTGGTGTGCAGATCAATTATTGCGCCATTGTCCGTTAAAAAGTCCATTCCGAGAATTACGTCGCGGGAGCAGTTAGGCAAAATGACGAACTCCGTAGGGTACGTAGTGCCGTCTATGGTGACGCGCGATGTGCACATTCCACTTGAGTTCACGAGGTGGCCTCCTGCTGTGCGTATGTGTGGACCGTCCCATCTGGTCGTAACTTTATTTAGCTTGGACGCGAATGACCCGCTCATGACCGAGTAGTCGGCTCCCGTGTCGATAAGGGCAACTACGTCAAGGCCGTCGATGGACAGCTGGATGTCGGATGCCGCTTTTCTCGAATTTCGGGTGCATCGGGGCGTCGCATCGCAGCTTGCGCGTGTTGATGGTCGGGCACTATGCGTCGTCATCGTCGTCTTCTCAGCGGCAGGCTACGTCATTTCGGGTACGCGTCGCGCAGCGTAGCTGTCGTCGTTTTCGGGGGTCTCATCAGGGTGTCGTCGGGTCGTCGGGATGAGGGCATGTCGTGAATCACGGTCTTGCGTCGTTGGAGGGTTTTCATTTTTTCGTCGTTGTGCAACTTCACTTTTAGAAGTTGCTGCTTTTAGTTTCCCCCTCGTGAGCTGGGGGACCGACCTTCCACGGGCGAAGTCAGCATTGCTGCGACGGTTGGGGGATTGGTACGGGTAGGGCGAGGGCGAACGGTTGAAACGGGATGGTTCACGGCTGGTGTTCGACAGGTATTCTTCGATCTCAAATGGGCGCTGGCCGGCTCGCGGGCGGGGTGCGTCGACGGAGAACCCACGCAAACCCAGCCTCTTGTACGGGAAGCGGCGGTAGACGTGGTCGGCCTCACCGCAGTGGTAGCACAGCGGACGATTATCTGGCGCTCGCCACACATCGGTCTTCCTGGGCGCCTGGTTTCGGGTTACAGGGGGTCAGGCGGGCGACATTGGGCGGCGGTACGGCGGGGCCCCTTGATAACGGGGTGGGACTGGTCGGGGTCGACGAGCAGCAGCGGAGTAGGTCATCGCTTGTGGTTCGTAAGATGCTTCCGATGGCGTAGAATTCCCCAGTGCTTGCTGAACCTCCTCGCGGACGACATCAGTTAGGGAGGCGACTTGGGGCTGCGGCGTTGCTGGGAACAAATTCCTCAGTTCCTCGAGAACGACGGCGCGGATGGTCTCCCGCAAGTCTTCAGCCGCCAATCCAGAGGCGTTTACCGGGTCGACCGAAAGGGTGTTGTGTGGTCTATCGTATTGCCGTGAAGGCATATCCAAGGTCTTCTCCATCAGCGAAGCCTTGGTGACGAACTCAGCGACGGTCTTAGGGGGGTTGCGGATGAGTCCAGCGAAGAACTCTTGTTTAACTCCCCGCATCAGAAAGTGCACCTTCTTCTCTTCTGCCATTTCGGGGTCAGCTCTCCGGAACAGCATCTTCATCTCCTCAGCAAACAGTACAACACCTTCGTTAGGGTGTTGCATTCGCGTCTCCAACAAAAGGGCGGCTCAGTTCTTTCCGCACAACCGTAGCGAATGTTTTGAGGAATTCGCTTTTAAAGACAGTCCAGTCGGTTAGGGCGCCCTCATGGTTCTCAAGCCACGTTCGAGCTGCATCCTCTAAATAGAAGAAGACATGACGAAACGTTTCTTCATCATCCCACCTGTTAAAGATGCGGATGCGCTCCAGCTTCTCCAGCCACTCTTCCGGGTCTTCACCATGAAATCCTCGGAATGATGGGGGCTCACGAGGTTGTTGCAGAACGACGGGAGGGTTGGTAGCGCTGGTCATCGTGCTTGCTTCGTCATCGTGGTTTGAACGTCTTCTTTCCTCCTTTTATCCGGGAGCAGTCCAAACTCTGGCTGAAGGCCTTGCTGTCGGCGGCTTACACGAGTTGGGCGTGCTTGTCGTGTTGGGCTTGCTTGTCGGCTTGGCAATGGCTTAGGGTTCATGTACCACGCACCTCCACCAGATGTCACGCAGCAAAGGACGCAGCAGTTTTTCTATAAGGAAACAAGTTTATTGGAGCGAACTTGTGCTCCCCTAACAACTGAAAGAATACACAGGCGGCGAAGCAGTGGTCGGCAAAACGACGTGCACGCTAGTGAGCGTTGGCGATCAAATGACGCGGCATCGGCTGTGCGGGAATTTATATCCCTCGGCGCGAGGGTTTCTCGAATAGTCGAATTGTATCGAGAATGCTGTGATAGCGTTTGTTCGAAACGCTGTTTGTTCGGAACGCTCGAAGCGCTGTTCGATAGCGTTTGTTCGAAACGCTGTGAAAACAGTGATAGCACAGGCCGGCGCAGCCAGGCCGAAAAAACAAAACACAAATAAACAAACCCAATGCATGGTTCGCGGCAATAGCTAGCACGAACGCAATCGGCCAGTCAGGTGTCCCTGCAGTATTCCAATGTGCGTAGTGTGTGTATTGAGCGCGACGACGTATCTTCCGTTATCGACACGTGTTCTGTGGATGTGGTACTGCTCACAGAAACTTGGCTCTCTTCCGCTATTCATGACTTTGAAATAGTGCACTGCGAAGCGGGCCACAAAATTTATCGTTCGGATCGTACTGATAGTCGAGGTGGTGGTGTGTTGTTAGCTGTCCGTGATACTTCAATCGCTAGTGCGATTATGGTCCACACCAACTTAGAATTCGTTAGCGCATGTGTATTTACAGGGCACAGAAATTTCACCTTCAGTGTGTGCTATAAACCACCACAGTCGTCAGCAACATTTTGTCAAGCATTACATGATGTCCTAAATAAGTTGACTGTGCGGTTTCGCAAATGTCCTTTATTTCTTTTTCGAGATTTTTAACTTGTTTTTTATATTGTGGTCTACTGACCCGCCAAGTCTTGTGGAAAATTCAATAGAATGTTCGTCATTTTCGAATGTTTGTTTAGATTTTAACCTTAAGTAACTGGTACTTCAGCCTGCTCGTTGGTCACCTCATTCTGCCAATGTACTAGATTTGCTGCTTACGACCACTACAGAACTCGTCTCACCCCTAGTCTTTATGCCCGGTTTAAGTGATCACTGTTTTATTCACTGTAGTATTCATGCTCATTTAACTAGCACGAAGCAAATTAAATTTATGAAAAAATATAAAAACGCCAATTTTCCTGCAATAAATAATGAACTTGCTAATTTCATCACAGACTATATGCCTGGTTTTTATATACGCACCATTCAAGAAAATTGGTTTATGTTTAAATAAAAGGTCGCTTTTTTTGATTGACCATCATCATCATCATCATCATCAGCCTGTCTACGTCCACTGCAGGACAAAGGCCTCTCCCATGTTGCGCCAGTTAACCCGGTCCTGTGCTTGCTGCTGCCAATTTATACCCGCAAACTTCTTAATCTCATCTGCCCACCTAACCTTCTGTCTCCCCCTACCCCCGCTTCCCTTCTCTGGGAATCCAGTTGGTGACCCTTAATGACCAGCGGTTATCCTGTCTACGTGCTACATGCCCGGCCCATGTCCATTTCCTCTTCTTTATTGCAGCTATGATATCCTTAACTCCCGTTTGTCCCCTAATCCACTCTGCTCTCTTCTTGTCTCTTAAGGTTACACCTACCATTTTTCTTTCCATTGCTCGCTGCGTCGTCCTCAATTTAAGTTGAACCCTCTTTGTGAGTCTCCAGGTTTCTGCTCCGTAGCTAAGTACCGGCAAGATATAGCTGTTATATACCTTCCTCTTGAGGGACAGTGGCAATCTACTTGTCATAATTTGAGAGTGCCTGCCGAATGTGCTCCACCCCATTCTTATTCTTCTAGTTACTTCAATCTCATGGTTAGGCTCTGCGGTTATTACCTGCCCTAAGTAGACATAGTCTTTTACAACTTCAAGTGCACTATCACCTATCGCAAAGCGCTGCTCCTTTCCGAGGTTGTTGTACATTACTTTCGTTTTCTGCAGATTAATTTTAAGACCCACCTTTCTGCTCTCCTTGTCTAACTCCGTAATCATGAGTTGCAATTCGTCCCCTGAGTTACTCAGATATGCAATGTCATCGGCGAAGCGCAGGTTACTGAAGTACTCTCCATTAACTCTTATCCCTAACTGTTCCCATTCTAGGCTTCTGAAAACGTCCTGTGCGCACGCAGTAAATAGCATTGGGGAGATTGTGTCCCCCTACCTTACACCCTTCTTTATTGGTATTCTGTTGCTTTTTTATGAAGCACTATGGTAGCAGTTGATCCTCTGCAGATTTCTTCTAGAATGTTTATATATATTTCATCTATGCCCTGATTCCGCAGTGTCTGCATGACGGCTGATATTTCTACTGAATCAAACGCCTTCTCGTAATCTATGAAGGCTATGTATAGTGGTTGGTTATACGATGATAATTTCTCTATTACCTGATTGATAGTATGAATGTGGTCAATTGTTGAGTAGCCTGTTCTAAATCCTGCTTGTTCCTTTGGTTGATTGAATTCTAATGATTTCTTTACTCTGCTAGCAATTACCTTTGTAAATAGCTTGTATACTACAGAGAGCAAGCTGATCGGCCTGTAATTCTTCAAGTCCTTGTCATTTCCTTTCTTAAGTATTAAAATGATGTTAGCGTTCTTCCAAGACTCTGGTACTTTTCCCGTCAGGAGACACCTCGTAAATAGAGTGGCTAGTTTTTCTAACACAATCTGTCCTCCATCTTTCAGCAGATCTGTTGTTACTTGATCCTCACCAGCAGCTTTGCCTCTGTGCATGCTCTCCAAAGCTTTTCTGACTTCTTCTATCATTACCGGTGGGGTGTCGTCTGGGTTACTGCTAGTTCTTATAGTATTAAGGTCGTGGTTGTCTCGGCTACTGTACAGATCTCTGTAAAACTCCTCCGCTATTTTAACTATCTTATCCATATTGGTAGTTAATTTGCCTTCTTTGTCCCTTAGTGCATACATCCGCCTTTTGCCTATCCCAAGTTTCCTCTTCACTGCTTTGACGCTTCCTCCGTTTTTCAGAGCGTGCTCAATTCTCTCCTTGTTATACCTTCTTACATCGCATACTTTACGTCTATTAATCAGCTTCGAAAGCTCTGCCAGTTCTATTTTGTCTGTTGTACTTGACACTTTCATGATTTGACGCTTCTTAATTAGGTTCTTCGTTTCCTGGGAAAGCTTGCCGGTGTCCTGTCTAGCTACCCTGCCTCCAACTTCCACTGCACACTCCGTGATGATACTCGTCAGATTATCATTCATTGTATCTACGCTAAGGTTGGTTTCCTCGCTAAGAGCAGAGTACCTGTTCTGCAGTGACACTCTGAATTCCTGTACTTTCCCTCTCAGCGCTAGCTCATTGATTTGCGTCTTGCGTATCAGTTTCTGTCGTTCCTTCTTCAAGTCTAGGCGGATTCGAGCCCGTACCATTCTATGGTCACTGCATCTTACCTTGCCAACCACTTCCACATCCTGCACGACTCCTCGGTGTGCAGTCATTATAAAGTCTATTTCGTTCTTATATACGCCATTAGGGCTCCTCCATGTCCACTTGCGGTTTTCTCGTTTTCGGTAGAAGGTATTCAAAATACGCAGATTATTGCGTTCTGCGAATTCTACTAGTAGCTCTCCTCTGGCGTTTCTAGTGCCGATGCCATAATCTCCGACTGCCTGGTCTCCAGCCTGCTTCTTCCCTACCTTTGCATTAAAGTCGCCCATTACTATAGTATACTGTGTTTTCACCTTACTCATTGCCGATTCCACGTCTTCATAGAAGCTTTCAACTGAAGCGTCATCATGGGTGGATGTAGGCGCGTAAGCCTGTACTACCTTCATTTTGTATCTTTTATTCAGTTTAATTACAATGCCTACCACCCTTTCATTAATGCTATAGTAATCCTCTATGCTGCCAGCTATGTTTCTGTGAATTAGGAACCCTACTCCCAGTTCTCTTCTGTCTGCAAAGCCCCGATAGCAAATGACGTGCCCATTCTGTAGCACAGTATAGGCCTCATCTGTCCTCCTAACCTCACTTAGCCCTATTATATCCCATTTAATGCCTTCTAGCTCCTCGAAAAATACCGCTAGACTTCCCTCACTAGATAACGTTCTAACGTTAAAGGTTGCTAAGTTCAAGTTCCAATGGTGGCCTGTCCGTATCCAGAGATTCCTAGCACCCTCTGCTGCTTTGCAGATTTGACCACCGCCGTGGTCAGTTGCTCCGCAGCTGGTGGGGACTGAGGGCCATGAGTTAATTGACGAATGCCTACGGGAGGGGGTGGCCAGATACTGCACTAGGGTGGCCAATCCTTCTCTGGCGAGATCATCGGTGCGTTCTGGCTTTAAGCCTGTACGATCAGACGGTAGTGGGAATGCTCCATGCATGTCTTCCTTATTGTTGTTCAGCAGCGTTGGCGGCCACCCACCACGCAGCCCAACAAGGGGACGCTACAAGGCTACAAATGCTGAAACCTGCAGACGCCAGCCGTACAACGCCACTATAACCCAATGCGCCTAGACCAAGATAGGCTATTTGCACAGGGTTAACCCTAGCCGCCAGGAAGTTTGGAAGTAAACGGAAGAGAGTAGAAGACAGGACAGATAAATAGTAAGAGATAAAGACGAAGATGTAGGGAGAGAGAGATAGGAAAAGGCGACTGCCGATTCCCCTGGGTGGGTCAGCTCAGGGGTGCCGTCTACGTGAAGCCGGGGCCAAAGGGGTGTGTTGCCTCTGCCGGGGGGCCTTAATGGTCCAATCACCCAGCGTCGGCTCAACCCCCAGGATCCCCTTTTCCTCGGACACGGCAAAGCCACGCACGGCTAGGCGTGGGAGGGAGTCGAAACTCCCCCGATTGGGGAGTCGAAACTCCCCCACCATTCTCATTCTCTCAGTGTAATTTCAGAGCAGGTTCAGAGCAGCAACAGACAAATATTGCACTTTGGAGCAGCATTAGAGCAGCATTAGAGCAGCATTTCTCTTTTGGAGCAATTTGGAGCAGCACTTCCATCACTGCTAAGCATGCTCGATAGTGATGGCAATGAGATTGCCCTGTTTTTGTTGCTGGCTTGCTTCTGAGCCTAAGACAATCCAAAGTTGAAGCTCAGTTCATAGAGTTGGCAGCTACAGGCACCTGTCGAGTGCAATTGTAGAACGATTCCTCATCCGATGCCTACGCTTTTGGTTTTTTTTTTCTCATGCTTGGCCAGTGTGGTCACTGGTCAGCGCGGCTGTTCGTCCACGTTACTAACAAAATCAGCCATCTAGTAGATGTTATTGTGGTCGAGGAGCTTACCAATACATGCCGCTTGATCTCGCGTTGACAATATGCAAGATCGTTCAAGAAGACCTCACTCGACACGCTCGCCTGACGCCGTACGATGCTACACCCACGCCACCTCCATCTCGCCATCCCGTGTCGATTGCCGCAGCAGGTGTCGATGACTAAAACTACAGACCACCCTCACCACTGAGGTCACAGCGCAATAACTTCTTGCTGCCAAAATGCGGAGACCGTTTCAGTTACCCCCACCACCCGGCCAACATCTATCACGACCCGGACGAAGATGTATCTGTACCATCACCACGTCAGCGCAATGCCTTCCAGAAGTACAGAGCATACCGCCAAGCCCCTGTATGCTGCGGCTGCGGTATCGCCGAGCATGTAACTCGGTTCTGTCGTCGACAGAGAGAGCCGACATTCCAATCAATTCCCCTTCAGCGTTTCCGCCAGTGGGCACTGGTCGCAACAACAGTCATTGGCCCGCCTATTTCAGGAGTACCTCTCGGCGGGAAAAAACACCGTGGCAGTTCCTCTGCTTCTCACCGTAGTTTAGTGCCCCCATCTGGCCGATTGCATCGCTCGCCTTCACCAGGACGACGGCTGTCATTACCACCGCCGCAGGGAAACTAGCCAGAGACCCACAACAGGATTTGCCTCAGATGCCTCCACCAGTTAACAGGTACAAGAACAAGATACGTGTGGAAATAGATGGCCTTTGTACAAGTGCTTTGGTGGACACTGGAGCTACAATATCAGTTATGAATCTTTCAAACATCACAATGGCCGAAAAGTCAAGTTTTCTTGGGGTGAATCAACAAGATTTCGTGGTGTTGGTGGGGAAGTACTTCATCCTGTCGGAGTTCGTGCCTTCAACGTCTTATTGACAGGAAAGGTGTTCCCAAAAAAGTTTCTTGTGTTGCAACGTTATACCCACAATGTTCATCTCGGTCTTGACTTTCTCCAAGGATGTGGCGCTTTCATCGACTATGAAACTGGTGACTTTTCCGTCAACAGTGACACTGTTCCTGTCTTTGTTGATGAGGCGCCGCCGGCCACGAAGGACGCTCTGATCATTTCGAATGAACTGACAGTGCCACCATGGTCCATAAGGTATGTTGTGGTATTCGCTCCAGTATCTGCCACATCTTTTGACGCCATCATTGAACCTGCCATCATTCAATGCGCTAAGAAAGGCACACTTGTCCCTCATTGTTTGGTATCTGTTGATGAAGGAGCAACCTTTCTGTGGGCACTGAACTGTTTGCCAACGCTGGTTGTGATTTCTCGAGGAATGAAGCTCGGCATCTTCGATGATTCCACTGAAGATTCTATTGCGATCATCAAAAACAATGAAAGTGAAAAAAGTACAGTCTCCTGCAAGCGCAGTTGTTCTTAGGAGTCGCAGATTGTTAGGCATGATTAGTGCCACTTTATGGTCACCAGAGCAGCAGACGTTACGCCACCTGTTGAGACAACATGCTTCTGTGCTTGACTTTTGTCAAGAGGAGAAGCCACTACCTTTACCATGTTCTCGCGCTCACCATAGGATTGACACCAGCACTGCCCATCCGATCCGACAGAAACCTTACCGAGTGGCGTCATCAAAACGAAAAGTTATTGCAACCAGGTTCAGGAAATGCTGAAAAAGAGTGTCATTTGAGAGTCGTGTAGCCCGTTGGCAGCACCGGTCATCTTGCTTATAACTGTGCCTCATGGTTTTGCATTGATAACAAAAGACTCCACGCCGTTACCAAAAAGGATGTATATCCGCTGCCTAGGATTGACAATGTTATTGACTGCTTACACTTGGCTTCATGCTTTTCTTCAATAGACTTACAATCAGGATATTGGCAGATACCTATGCACCCTTCAGACACGGAGAAGACCGTATTCGTGACGCCTGACGGACTGCACCGATTGAATGTGATGCCGTTTGGGCTTTGCAACGCCCCCGCCACCTTTGAAAGATTTATGGACTCTGTCCTTCGTAGTCTTAGATGGGAGGCATGCTTATGCTACTTGGACGACATCGTCATTTTTAGGCATACCTTCGTAGAGCATAACAATGTCCATTTAAGCCTTGTTTTAGACTGTGTCGAAAAGGCTGCTTTGATTTTGAACTCTAAAAAGTGCCGGTTTGGTGAACAACAAGCGTTAGTTCTCGGTGACTTAGTTGACAAAGAGGGTGTCAGGCCATATCCCAACAAAATCAAAGCAGGCAGCACATTCAAACCACCCCAGACACTAAACGAACTTCTCTGCTTCTTGGGCTTACGTTTCTACTTTCGTCACTTTGTGCCCAGATTTGCGGACGTACTACATTCATTGACGAGCTTATTAGGAAAAGCAGCCCATTTGAGTGGACCCCTGAATGTGATGCCGCATTGTCTGAACTGAAGCTTCTACTTACATAAGAACTATTTGTTCTTCATCATTTCGATCCATCTGCTCCTACTGAAGTGCATAGTGACGCAAGTGGAATTATCAGCGAAGGTGTGCTTGTTAAGCGCCATAATAATGCAAAGCATGTCGTTGCTTATATATACAAGTCGATCTCTAAGCAAGGCTGAAATGATTTATACGGTGACAGAGCAAGAATGTTTAGTGGCTGTATTCGCCATTCAGAAGCTTAACCTCTACGGCCGTCCGTTCACGATTGTGACAGACCATCATTCATTATGTTGGCTTGTTACCCTCAGAGACCCTTCTGGCCGCCTTGCACGATGGGCTTTATGCCTCCAAGAATTTTAATTCAGCATTTCATACAAAAGTGGAAGATGTCATACTAACACTGATTGCCTTTCTCGCCTACCAGTGACCTAGACGGAAGGCAGTGCAGATACCTTCGACATCTGTTTTGCTGCGGTCTCTCACATGTTTCCTGACGCCAATATCTTCAAACGGGAACAACTCAATGATTTATCTTTAGACCCTTTGTTTGCTGACGCCTGCAGTCTTAAAGGCAGTGATCGCTTTCACATTTCTGATGGACTGTTGTGCAATACGAATTACTCAGCCACCGGTGTATGTTACTTACTGGTACTAAGGTACTAAGGCAGCATCAAGGACTTTTTTAAACTGGCTGATGCAATAAACTTCAGATTTTTGGTGAAAACAAATTTTTCGGACTGTTCGATTTTTCGTACTTTTTTTCGGTCCCCGCCAGGTCCGAAAAATCGGTCGGCGACTGTATATCAAATAATTGTTCTAAAGTCTGCTTGATACATCTTGTTTTTTGTGTATCACGTGAAGGTAAGGAAAGCACACAGAATGTTATTTGTAGTATTGTAGACTGTTATTTGTAGTATTGTAGTATTTGTATAAGGTTATTTGTAGTTTTGATGTCGGGATCAGGAAAAGAGAAATTAAAATGAAACAAAAACAACACACACTGAAGACTGAACTCCTACCCAGCATAAGTTAAGAGAATTGGATTATATTTAGAGATAAGTTAGCCACTCTTGTCGAGAAATTTATCCCAAAAATAACGTTTACCGCAAACCGAAACAAGCCATGGTTTTCACGTACACTTCACAAACTAAGAAACAAGAAAAAACGCCTCTTCCGATCAGCCAAACAGTCTAAACTTCTGTCCTTATGGGAAAAATATTACGCCGCGGAAGATGATTATCTTAGAACCATTCGAAACGCCAAGCACGTGTTCTTTCATGAAGAGCTGCCCAAAATGCTTGCAACCAGCCCTCGCAAATTCTGGGAGGTGATAAACCCTCAGGAGATGCGCACCACTAGTCTTTCAAATGCGCATGGCGATATAGTCGACAACAATGAATGCGCGAACCTTTTTAACGAGGCCTTTTTCTCTGTTTTTACGAATGAGAGTTCAGTTCCCGATTTTTCTTCACCTGCGCGCAGCACCGAGTCTATGCCCCCGATTGCATTTTCTACGGACGGCATCATTTCGATTATAGAAAAGATTAAGCTTTCTTCTTCTGCAGGTGTGGATGACATTAATTCAAAACTTCTCATAAATGTTAAACATGTGTGTGCCGCATACCTTACATTGTTATTTTCGCAGTCATTATCATCAAGCATTCTGCCAGCAGACTGGAAAGTAGGCAAGGTCGTTCCAGTCTACAAATCAGGTAACAGAGATTCTCCACTAAATTACCGTCCCATATCTTTAACAAGTATCCCCTGCAAAATCATGGAACATGTCATCTACTCCCATATCATCAACTTCTTGGACTCAATGCACTTTTTTCATCCTTCTCAACACGGGTTCCGAAGGGGTTATTCTTGTGAAACGCAGCTGGCCATTTTCATTCACGACTTACATTCTAACCTTGACTGCAACATTCAGACCGATGCTCTTTTCCTGGATTTCGCTAAAGCATTTGACACTGTCCCTCACAAACGCCTAATTCTTAAATTATCTCTGTTAAATCTAGATCCTAATGTACTTGCATGGATAACATCTTTCCTGACTAATCGTTCCCAATTTGTGTTTGTTAATAATCACTCATCTAACCGACTACCTGTAACCTCAGGTGTCCCGCAAGGGTCTGTCTTAGGGCCTCTACTCTTTTTAATTTACATTAACGATCTACCATTGCATGTATCATGTAACTTTCGTATGTTTGCCGATGACTGCGTAATCTACCGATCAGTAACCAACATTCATGACCAAACACTAATTCAGCATGATCTTAACAACATACAAACATGGTGTGATCGTTGGTTAATGAACTTAAATCCTAATAAATGTAAGCTTGTTTCTTTTTCTCGCCACCGTAACCCTTTTGAGTTTACCTATTCCATCACTAATGTTCCCATAAAATCAGTTCAATCATTCAAATACCTCGGCATCACCTTGGCTCATGACCTGTCTTGGCGTCATCACACTACTAACATCATCTCGTCTGCTAATAAATCACTCGGGTTTCTCAGACGACACTTACGCCATACTCCGCCTCACGTCAAGACGCTTGCATACAAATCATTTATCAGGTCCAAACTCGAGTATGCATCTCCCATCTGGAGCCCTCATCAATCATACATCATAAGAGAACTCGAATCACTTCAAAATCGGGCTACCAGGTTCATTCATTCTGCATATTCGTACGATATCAGCATCTCATCTCTAAAGGCGGAATCAGGTCTAGAAACCCTTGCTTCACGCCGACAGTGTGCCACCCTCTCTCTTCTTCATATGTTTTATTTCAGTTCACTGAATCATCCACCGTACATCACGCCCCCTCCGCACATATCCCATCGCACTGGTCATCCGTTACAAGTCGCAATACCACGTACCCGGACCACTGTATTCCAAGCCTCCTTTTTCGTAAGAGCAGCAAAAGACTGGAACGGCCTTCCTCACGCCATCTGTGCCATCACTAACCCATCTATGTTTGCAGAAGCCATTAAAAACACCGTTGTATAGTTCTCTTTTTTTGTTATGCACCACCCCTTATGTAATACCCCTACAGGGGGTCTTTAAGGAAATAAAAGTGAAGTGAAGTGAAGTGAAGTGAAGTGAAGTGGTGAATTATGTTCCATTAATCATTGAAATTGTCATGTCATGGTATCATCGCCATTTTGCAGGTGAACACCATAATGTTGTTCCAAGACCACGCAAAGACACTGTCACTATATAGGTGGTTCTACACTGTTCATATTGTCCTTTCTCTGCTCCTTTCAAAAAGTGTTAACAGCACAAAAAACGCTTAGAAAAAGACGAGACAACAGAGGCGAAGAGCGATGACTTCCAACTAGCTTTCTATTTCAACAAGAAGGGCATTTTTAAAATGCAAGAGAGAGAGTGCGAGGCTGAAATGAATCCGCTCCGACCTATCGAGTCGTCAACGTCAGCCCTTCCAAACTACTTTGTTCCTTTATTTGGCACCTTGCTCCAAACTTAAAGGGTCCTCCCTCTCTCACCCTTTCATGATTATCATGTTAAGTGACTGATGCGTTCAGCTTCTGGCAGCATGATCATGGCGTGATCAAGTCAGTGCTGCGTGCTATCACAATGTTTTGAGTATTGGTTTAACTGGCAAGCTTAGAAACGTCCATCATGCATGAAGCATTTAACACTTGACTAACTGAAAAGCAGTGTAATCAAGTCTGAGTTTAGTCAACATATTATTACTAGCTTGACATTTAACCACGATAGTGTGAAACGGAGAATACTTTTGCGACTGTACTTTTTTGAAAACTCCCCCAAGCAAAACTAAACGCTCCTTAAACAATACAGATAGGTGAACTAGTTTGCGTACTTAGAAGAAAAAAAAATAGTTTGACAATTATTCCAGTGTTTCTTCAGCAAAAAAAAACAGTTTGCATACACAGCCTATATTTAGGACTACATGAAGTGTGCATAAAGTACCAACAAAACTTCAGCAGTTAAAGTTCAGCAGTTAAATATGGTGCTTAGAGGCCCTAGAATGCACATTAGCATGATAGTAGAAACAAAACAGCAGTGCATGCACAGGCTGTTACGGTTTGATTGACCACTACATTCCAAAAAAAACAGATCCTTTCTTCTTCTAAAGCCTCTTGATTTAACGCCCACTTGAAGCGCTTACTAACAAGAAAAAAAAAGGTTTTCCGCCGAGAAAAAGTTGTGATGACGCCTGAGCGTTGGCATGCGTAGTTTTTCGCTAAACAAGAGTACAAAAACGCCATTGCGCAGGCTAAAAATGTATTCCACAACATTACCCTACCCACCCTACTGAAAGATAATCCCCGTCAATTTTGGAATGTAGTACGTGGCAGCACATCTACAACGTTTCACCCCATAGATAGCAATGGTGATGCTGTTTCCGATCGTGACTGCTGCAATGTGATGAATGATGTATTTGTTTCTTTTTTTTCCGGGCAACACACTTTTCTATGCCTTCTGTCGAAGACCTTTCCTTTTTTCCTATGGATTTTATATCTGTTCTGGAGTGTGCCGTATAATAGAAAAATTGAAGTTGTCTAGCTCTGCAGTCAACGACGGCATCAATCCAAAGTTCTTAAAGAACACAAAATTTTATTCTTCCATTATACTCGCTGAACTTTTTCGGCAGTCTCTGCAGTCTTCCACTTTGCCTGATGATTGGAAGGTGGGTACGGTGGTTCCACTTCACGAATCAGGTAACACCCACTCTCCCCTCAATTACAGGCGAATATTTTCAACCAGTGTTACCTGCAAACTTCTCGAGCACATCATCTATTCAAACTTAGTATCTTTTTTTGATTCCAATTCATTTTTTCCCCTTGGCAACACGGTTTCAGGAAGCACTTCTCTTGCGAAACGCAGTTACTTTCTTTTACTAACGATCTTTTTCGTGCTTTTGACAATAATTTCATTGCCGACTGCATCTTTTTAGATTATGCTAAAGCCTTCGAAACTGTTTCGCATACTCTCCTTCTTCTTAAAATGAGCAAGATAAATATAGATCCTAACATCCTTGACTGGATTCACCCTTTTCTAACGAACCGTCTGCAGTATGTTCACGCTAATAATTATAACTCTCCTACCGTTGCTGTAACATCAGGCGTACCACAGGGTTCGGTTTTAGGTCCATAGCTTTTTCTTATTTATATTTTAGATTTGCCTGTCGGAATTAATTCTGCCATTAGGCTTTTTGCTGATGATTGCGTGCTGTATCGTGTCATTCATAACCCAGATGACGTTTCTACATTGCAGTCCGATATTGATGCTGTTTCTAACTGGTGCGACAAGTGGCTCATGAAATTAAACATCCGTAAGTGTAAAGTTATGAGAGTTAAGCACAACAATAATATCAATGACCATTTTATATATACCCTTAAGAACTCCTCTTTAAACCCCGTTACTAGTTACCGTTACCTTGGCGTGCATATAACCCACAACCTCTTTTGGAATATGCATGTGGAACATGTAAGTAATAGCGCTAATCACATGCTTGGATTTCTCCACCATCATTTTTCATCCGTTTCTTCAGAATTAAATTTTGAATTGTTCACAACACTCGTTAGATTGAAATTGGAATACGCTTGTTCTATTTGCGATTAATTTAGCTCCGTAATAACTACAGCCCTTCAATCCGTTCAGAACCGTGCAGCTCGTTTTGTGCTGTCTAACTACAACCGATACGCCAGTGTTTCTTCAATAAAAGCTACCCTAGGTTTACCAATACTTAAATCACGCCGTAAGTACTTTCGTCTCAACCTATTTCACAAAATTTTTTACAAGAATCCAACACTTAAAAATGATTATTTCGTTCCCCAAGATTATGTATCACCACAGTTCGACCATCATCCTAATGTTAAAGTTTCCATATGCCGCATCAATACATGCCATGCTTCTTTTTTGCCTCAAACAAGCAGGGACTGGAACCACCTTCCTGCCTCCATTGCTGCAATCGAAGAATCTGCCGCCTTCAAAATTGCAGTTATTGATGTATTGTCGTCAGAACACTCCTCTCAGTAATGCCCTCGGGCTCTGAGAGTATGAAAATAAAACAAAAAAATAAATAAAACATGCTCTACATTATCATGGCACTGAACAAGCGCACCTTCGATGCCAATTTCACTTGCGTCACTGTGCACTTCTGTCGGAGCAGATGGATCGAAATGACGGAGAATAGGCTCAGATGCCAGTAAAAGTTTCAGTTCAGAAAATGCGGCATCACAATAATGTGTCCATTCGAATGGGCTGTCTTTTCGCAACAAGCTCGTCAGTGACTGTACTACGTCCGCGAATCGGGCACAAAGCGGCAAAAGTAGGAACATAGGCCCAAGAAGCTGCGAAGTTCCTTCAGTGTCTGGGGTGGTTTGAACGTGCTAACTGCTTCGACTTTGCGGGGATCTAGCCTGACACCATCTTTGTCAACTAGGTGACCGAGGACTAAAGCTTGTCGTTCACAAAACCGGCACTTCTTAGAGTTCAAAATCAAGCCAGCCTTTCTGACAGTCTAAAACAAGGCCTAAATGGACGTTGTGCTCTTCGAAGGTACACCCAAAAATAACGACGTCATCAAGGTAGCATACGCACACGTCCCATTTAAGACAACGAAGGACAGAGTCCATAAACCTTTCAAAAGTGGCGGCGGCGTTGCAAAGCCCGAACGGCATCACATTGGCTTGGTACAGTCCATCAGGCATCACGAATGCGGTCTTCTCCTTGTCTGAAGGGTGCATAAATATCTGCCAATATTGTGATTGTAGGTCTATTGAAGAAAATACGAAGCCGAGTGTAAGCAGTCAATAACATCGTCAATCCTAAGCAGCGGATATACATTTTTTTTATTCACGGCGTTGAGTCTTCTGTTATCAACGCAGAACCGCCAGGCACCATTTTTCTTTTTAACCAAGATGACCGGTGCTGCCCACGGGCGACACAACTCTTCAATGACACCCTTTTTCAGCATTTTCTGAACCCGGTGAGCAATAACTTTTCGTTTTGATGATGACACTCGGTAAGGCTTTTGTCGGATCGAATGGGCAGTGCTGATGTCAATTCTATGGTGAGTACGAGAACATGGTAAAGGTAGTGGCTTCTCCTCTTGGCAAAAGTCAAACACAGAAGCATGTCGCCTCAACAGATGGCCTAACGTCTGCTGCTTGTGTGACCAAAAAGTGGCGCTGATTATGCCTAGGATCTACGACACGTAAGAGCAACTGCGCTTGCCGGAGACTGTACCTTTCTCGCTTTCATCGTTCTTAATGACCGCTACAGAACCTTCAGTGAAATCATCGAAGACGCCAAGCTTTATTCCTCGAAGGAGCACAACCGGCATCGGTGAACAGTTCAGTGCCCACAGAAAGGTTGCTCCTTCATTAACAGATACCAAACAACGATGGCGAGTATGCCTTTCTTAGCACATTGAACTATGGCAGGTTCAACGATAGAGTCAAAAGATGTGGCAGATTCTGGGGCGAACACCTCAGCTGACCTCATTGAGTATGGCAGCGCTGTCAGCACATCGGAAACAATCAGAGCGTCCTTCGCGGCCTTCGGTGCCTAATCGACGAAGGCAGGAACAATGTCACCGCTGACGAAAAGTTCACTGCTTCCACAGTCGACGAAAGTGCCACATACTTGGAGAAAGTCAAGACCAAGAATCACATCGTGGGTACAACGTTGCAGCACAAAAAACTCTGTTAGGAACACCTTTCGTGCGAATAAGACATTGACGACACAAACTCCGACTGGATGAAGTACTTCCCCACCAGCACCAAGAAACCTTGTTGATTCACCCCAAGAAAACATAACTTTGCGGCCAATGCGACTTTTGAAAGAAAGACTCATAACTGATATTGTCGCACTAGTGTACACCAAAGCATTTGTACAAAAGCCATCTATTACCACACGTATCTTGTTCTTGGACATTACAACTGGTAGAGGCATTTGAGGCAAATCTTGTTGTGCGACCTCAGCGCCATCGGTCGCGCTTGCTAGTTTCCTGGCGGTGGCGGTGATGACAGGCGTCGTCCCGGCGAAGGTGAACGATGCAGTCGACCAGATGGAGGCGTCAAACTACAGTCAGAAGCGGGAGAACTGCCACGGTGATTTCCCCGCCGTGAGGTACTCCTAAAATAGGCGGGTAAATGACCGTTGTTGTGACCAGTTCCCGCTGGCGGAAACTCTGATGGGGAATGGTATCGGGATGTCGGCTCTCTCTGTTGACGAGAGAACTGAGCTATATGCCCAGCGATACCGCAACGGTAGCACACAGGGGCTCGGCGGTATGCATTGTACTCCTGGAAAGCATTGCGCTTACGTGGTGGTGGTACAGCTACAGCTTCTTTCGGGTCCTTTTAGGTGTTGGCTGGCTGATGGGGGTAACTGAAGCGGTCTTCGTACCTCGGCAGCGGGTAGTTATTGCGCTGAGACTTTGGTGGTGAGGGTGGCCTGTAGTTGCAGTCATAGATGCCTGCTGTGGCAATTGACACGGGAAGGCGTGAGGGAGGCGGTGTGGGTGTAGCTTCGTACGGCGTCGGGCGAGCGTGTCGAGTGAGCTCTTCTCGAACGATCTGGCGTATTGTCGGCGCGAGATCAAGCGGCGTATATTCGTCAACACTTGCCACGGAGGTTACATTCGGTAGGCGACCGAACTTGGTGGTGTTACGTCGCACCTTCAGGGTCTCGAATGTGTGACAGTGGCTTATGACGTTGATTACCGTAGGAAGGTTGTCTTTGCTGATGAGAAACTGATACACGTCCTCGGCAATGCCCTTCAACAGGTGGCCAAATTTGTCTTCCTCTGACATACAAAGGTTGATAATCTTGCAGAGCTTCAAGATTGCCTCGAAATAGGTCGTGCACGTCTCTCTTGGGATCTGAGATCTTTTCAGTAACGTATATTCTGCTTGCTTTCTCTTAGCTACAGAGTCTCCGAAGGCCGCTCTTATTTCGGAAACGAAGCGATCCCATGACGTGAGGGTATCTTCGTTGTTCTCGTACCACACGAGTGCTGTGTCTGTTAAGAAAAACAATACATTGGTCAGCTGAGTCACCGCGCCCCACTGGTATTATTTGCTCACCCGTTTGTAGTGTGTGAGCAAGGCGTCCACGTCCTCGCCCGATTTGCCACAGAATGTGCGAGGCACTATCAGATCCTGACGCAACCAGGGACCAACGCACGCGAGCCTAGCACTAGCGGTGCGGCTGGGACTGGTAGAAGGTCTGCAGCTGCGGGGATCCGATTTCCTGCTTCGCTGGGAGACATCTCAGCTGCCAGTGGTAACGGGGGCAGTCCAGCAAAGCGGCGGCTTCGTCGTAGATCAGGCGCCTGAAGCGTCGTGTTGCTTGTTTGATTACCCAGCGCCTCCACCACAAAGCTGGTACGGTTGAATTAAAAAGCAGGTGGATCTATTTACAGGGTGAGAATGAAGTTGGACAGTCGCGGTAAAGATAGAGTCCTAAGGCCACACCAGACAACGTCGTCGTTCTCTTCTACCTACCCGGCACATGCTACAGCCCGGCTCATACCGTAGCTCACAGTGATGGTGTCTTTGAGCTCCAAAACAACGTCCCTATTTGTGGTCATCCATTGTTCCATTCCTGCACATCTCCATTACTCTCTCCAAACGGACTTCACAACGCCGTAAGCTTGGAACGCCTCTTCAACACGTCGCGATTCAAGATGAGGCAGATGCTGAAGAAGTTTCAGCCTAATATTCTTGTTCATCGGATCTAGCACCATGTACTTCAGCCATTTTGCATGGAGCTCACCACAAGTGACGAGTTTCTGTTTCGCCTTGCTGCTGGCACACGTAACCATCCATACATGGCTCACTTGGTACTGGCCAACTCCTATGATGTCCGCTAATGTCAACCCTCTGAGCAGCGCGTCACGGAAGTCTGGGGCATGGTATGACCTTCCACTCTAGTCGACATGATGGAAAACGAAATTCAAAACGTCGTTACTGGTTGTAAGACGTGACAGGACGACTTTATAGCTTGAGTATTCATCAAAAAACGGAGTGGATGATCCTAGGCCATTGGCCGATACGCTGTTACCAGCAGAGAGCATTTTAAAACACAGCCGATCGGTGTGGCCACACCAACAGATGGTGGCATGAGTGTTAAAGAAGTATTCAACTCACAAAGTCACTGTTTAACTTCAGCTCCGTTTGTCGTTTATTCGGAAGGGACGGGACCTGCACCTGCTACTTAAATTTGCACATTTCATAAGCATGAACAACTGCCGCCCGTAACGATTGCCACTGTGATATTGGCAACTGTGCTATGTTTTTGTCACAATTTAGAACCGCTAGGAAAAACAACTCAGTGGACGGAGGAGCAGGTAGAGTTTATCGGTGGTTACTACCAAGTTTATTATCCGTTTCTCGCTTCTTCCAACGGGCAATATAAGTTGAGGCTTTATGACGCTTCCATGCTAATTTGATAGTTACGCCCACACAATTGATTTTGATTTTTTGTCGTGCAATGCACACCACAGTCGTGCCAGTGCACCACTGTTGCTCTGTCGTTAGGAACAACTGCATAACGGCTTGGCCAAAACGAATGCAGTGCGCCAGAAACATTATGCTATCAGATTTGTTCAGTAAGCATATGAATTGACGTTCTATGTTCTCGCATAAGAGCCAGCGAAGTTCCAGCGGATGCGACCGGCGGCTGTCGGTGAGGGGAGGCGTACCTTTGGTGGAAGTGCTGCAAGTGCGTCGATGTTTGTCGATTCTTGCGCGGCCACCGTACACAACAAAAAGGTTCGATTAGGGTTAACGATGCCTCAGGTGTGCTGTATTGTCATTTTTTCTTGTGAAAATCTTGTATTCTGAAACGCAGAAGCGATGGTAACACTTGTACGGGCTTGGTCGGTATGACTAAGCGTTGATAAAAATCATGGTGGTAGAACAGGAGGGTGAAAGTCATATTCGCTGGGGCTCATCTCGGCGCATGTCTAAAGTGAAAGTTTATGCATATTCGCACACACTTTGTTAACTTAAAATTACGGCTCAATCAAGAGTGTGTGCAAGAATTACCAGAGTTGCGTTTCTAGCGTGGTGACATCAAGTGACCACTGTGCTCTGCTCTAACATTGAAAGGGGCAATTGCCAACTGGAGCCCTTTTATTTGTTGACAAGTGCGCGCCAATATAAAACATTTATTTGCATGTTAACAGTGACACCTCTAGTCTTCTAAACATCACAACAAAGAAACACATCGCGATTGTCAAACTGATATAAGTGCGTGAGTAAAATGTAAACATAGTCTTGACCGCATATTCTACGCTCCACAAAAATTGAAGCGTTGTTGATTGATTTGATTGATATGTGGGGTTTAACGTCCCAAAACCACTATATAATTATGAGAGACGCCAAGCGTTGTTGACAACTGAGGAATAAAATAAATAGACATGCTAGAAAGCGTAATGAACAGCGTTGGTTTCTTTTGACCGTAAACATATATCTTTGCGCATTCAAGAAAGAAACACTACAAATAAGTGATTTCACATGCTGTAATGTGCTTTTCATCATGCCAACATCATCCACCAAGCTTCCATCACGCCACCGTCATCCACCTTGCTCACCAAGCCTTCCACCAAACACGTTTTCCCTCGCCACCATGAGCCAGCTATTTTGCACTGTCACCAGCATTGGATCGCCACCACCACCATCTGCCACCATTTTTTCCGCTCTAGCCGTCATCAGCCGGCATGTTCCACCGTCAGGACCATTGGCTCGCCACCACCACCACCATCTGCCATCATTTATTCCACTCTCGCCAACATCAGCCAATAGTCCCACTACAGTTTTCACTATATCCACTATTCTCTTCACCATATGTACTATTCTTTCCAGTATAACCACCTACAATTCCAGCATTGCCCAAACCAGAATTTTTAATAGGGTTGTGTGATCCAGACACTGCAATATGAAATTAAAGAACAATAGAGAAGAAATTTTGTGCGACAAATGTGATGGCTTTTGTCATATCCTGAAAATAGGAAACATATAAAACAGAAAACATTATTACACTACAGTGTCGCCGTGAAGTTGTTCTTTTTTTATAAAAAACGCTAAACATGCAGCATATTGCAACTTTTTGCCGAGGCAAAAAATAAAGATGAAATGAGTAACCTATCAGAGTCTTGATAGGGTAGCACCTTGACATTAACGAAAACACTGTAACATTATATTTGATGGAACCAACACATTTATATTAATGATAGTGTGACACAGTTTCTCTTGGGTGCCTAAGGTTTGAAGTGCCATCTAGCCAAAACAAAACTTGTTTGCAAAATCTATGAGCTCAATAACTACCACTCACATTCGAATATACCTGCACCATTGTTTTTTGCATGATCGGAGATGGTCGAAAATTGACCGGGTACGCTTGATATGAAATGATCCAATACTTTCGACATGGCCGCCGAAAAGGTTGGGACACTTGGCTTAGAATAAACGAGGTGTTACCCTTAGACAAACACATACCAACTCTCAGTGGAAATAGCTTTAAGAACAGATATTGCACGAGAAATAAAAATAAAACAAGGTTGAGCTTCAACAAACTATCTTATGCTTTTTGAAAAAGACATGCTTATTAGGAAAGGACATAAGAATGCAGAATGTAGTTCAAGTTTGCTCGCATAGGCACATTGTGTTGAGACAAGCCATTCGTGCGTTAAGTGGCACAATTTAGAGGTGAACGTATTCGACAGAAATCAGTCTGACTGGGTCTTTAAACCTAAATTGGCTGGTGAACCTCATTATTCATATAAATGGAAAAACACTGAAATTTTGTATTTTGAGGTAGCCCAATTATCAAATTTTAAATGTATTCTACCTGTGGTACATTAGAGTTCTTTAAGGCTGCAGCCTTCAAGAAGACAATCTTACTGGTCATAACGTTTGCTGTAGTGCACTCCATGTTCTCGAATTTCCCATCTCTATCTTTCCAAGAACTCTTGCCTTGACTAATAAGCTAAGCTACATCAGTCATGTTTTGAGCAAATAATTTCTATATGACATACGCACCAATCACTGCTAGATGTTGTGTTGCTGGCGTCCTCTCCAAGCTTTCTTCACCAGCGTGCTGGGAACTCACAAGCGAAAAATCAGTTAGACTCGGAAGAAAAATTGTAATAACCAGACATACCTATCTAAATCACACATCATAACCAAAATTCAAATGGCCACCTTGCATTGTTTTACATAAGCCGCTAATATTGCAGTTCATATTAGAAGCATAAACTTAGTTCAAAGGGAGAAAATACTTGAGAAAATAAAAGATAAAAGAAGCAACATTTCGACTTCCATAAAGGCATCATTCATAATGAGGCCAAGCAACTGTGGCTTGGGTGCATAAGAAGAGTTTACCTGGGCACCAAGTATGAGGTATTAGTTTAGAAGACTTAATTTCGGATCTGGCCTGTCTTTACAAATGATATGCACGTGTAACCAGAAATGGTAAAACAAGTAGACGAACTAAAAAATGTGAGATATTGAGTTCATACCTCGCTTGGCAGTGTGAAAGTTGCAGTGATATCCATGACAAAGTATGCTTGAAGTTTACCAGTCTACGCCAGAAGGTGTCTGTTGACCCTTCAGACCAGGCCTGTGAACCAAAGACGATGAAAGCTATTACAGTCAGTAAATAATGTATATTAGACAGTTGCATGTAGTAACTTCCATACAAACTTGCAAGCACTTGACACATCTCCTAGAGTCGCTCTAAACCTACGGCGTTTTAAGTGCTTGCACATGTCGGTAACGCTGCACTTAATTCCAGTTGATCCATTTTTACGAAGTGATATCTGCTGGTTTCGTAAACAGTAACTTTTCTTTTAAATAATTCAGTCAGCCCACGCACACAATTGCTCTTGGTACAATGTTTATTAAAGTACACTCTGTTTGTATCTTGGTCGTTTTGCCGCGACGTATTTAGGCTTTCGTGTGTGTTTAGAAGCTAAGGTCACTTTCGATTGCTATTCGCGAAGCAGGGTAGAGTGGCCCGATCGCAATCACATACCGACGTCTGCTTTTTATGCCGGCAAGCGGTCGAGAACGACAGTAAGAAATTTCGAAAGAAGTGAAGCTTTCAGCCACAATTCTAAAGAAACTATTTCTGGTTGACGTATAACTTCAAAAATTCGCGGCTGTATCGTCAACATTCTTTAGTTCCTCAAAAAAGAGATAATCATCGTGGACTTACAGTGCAGGTATTAAAACGAACATATGAAAAGGAAGAACAAAAAGTGCTTACCAAACATCTTCATCAGCAACTGTCTTGTATTCAGCGATACATAAGATGATAACGCGCTGTACCAATTGATTTCAGTCTCTGCATCGTTACCCACTTTTAATCATGATCGAAAATGCGTGATAAGTGCAATAAACACGCGCTAATGCTCTTCGTAGGGTCACGTTTCTTTTTTTTTCGTCACAGATATATGAGTTTTTCCATCATTAGACAAGCTGACGCCTGAAAATCCCTGCACCTGGTTCAGAGTCAGTGTGAAAGCACCTCCCAAGACGGTGGTGTCGGGCTAACTCCTGGGGTGCATGCACATCGCTCGAATGCTTACTGCAAGTAGAGAATTTGCACAGACGCACGAAAGAAGTCGACTCCACAACCCGCGAAAACTGGCGCTTGCTTCTTCGCAACTCGCAAACTAGGTGACGTACTAAAGCTATGGACAGCCGAAGGATGCAAACAGACGAAAGAAGTATATGAGGACACTCACCTTGCACCTGAGTTTAGGCTGGAGCGTCGAGCAGAAGACGCGTTACACGGGCCCTTAGTCTTTCCAGTACACCACGCGAGAAATAATACAAAAT
The DNA here is from genome assembly GCA_013436015.1 of Rhipicephalus annulatus. Taxonomy (NCBI): domain Eukaryota; kingdom Metazoa; phylum Arthropoda; class Arachnida; order Ixodida; family Ixodidae; genus Rhipicephalus; species Rhipicephalus annulatus. The sequence goes on along the minus strand of WOVY01006226.1, from coordinate 6,723 downwards.
GGCGCACCAAGCTGCAGGCTTCTTCCCGATGCGAAAAAAAACCTACACAAAAGTCGAAGAAATACGACGAAACAGGTTGGCGATGCATGCACCAACTCTCTCGGCTGTCCCTCTTTTCTCTGGCCTAGCAGCGGCGGCATTTTTTTCGCTGTCGCGTGGAGGAGTGACCTCAAAGGGGCGAAAAAGAGAAGAGAGTGATGTTTCACATGACGTGTGGTAGCCAACTAAAGCACACTGTAAGCTTTTCTTCCTTTGTGACTCTTATCCCTGCTTCTCTCCGCTCGCTAAATGACGGCGGAGCCCCCCCCCCCCCGTCTTTTGCGTTTGACGCCGACGACTCGTCAAAAACGATGAAGGCATGGTTGTCGAAATGACGGCCTGTTTTTACAGTGCATGCCACCACCTAACCACATGATCGAAATCTTACCACCTGTCGACAAAATACCGCAAAGCGTTACCTATGCAAGTCTGAAAGATACTTGACGGTGGTATCATCGAACCACCCAACAGTCCATTTAAGTCTGCCGTCGTCCTTGTCAAAAGAAAGACGGGACACCACGCTTTAACACCAGAAGCTTAACACCTTGACCAAACAGCGCGTGTACTAGCTGCCACCTATCGACAACTCGTTGAATAGATTTCGCTATGGCTTATATTTTTTTCTCTCGATCTCTAATGTTAATACTTGCAAATCCAGGTAGATGAGCGAGATCGCGAGAAAACAACCTTCGTGACTCTTTACGGCCTCTACTAATTTGGAGTGCTTCATTTTGGGTAGTGTTCAGCAGTGACAATCTTCCAGCGAATGATGGATACTGTTCTCACAGGAGTGAAGTGGCAGGCTACTTGTCGTGTGTATCTTGATAATGTTGCCTTTTCCGCCATGCTCGAGCAGCATCTTCACCGCTTGCACAGTGCACTGGAGGCGATCCGATTGGGAAACCTCACAACATAGTCACAGAAGTGCCACTTCGGTTATGAGGAACTCAAACTTATTGGACGAATAGTTAGGTGTAAAGGATCCAGTCTGATGCAGCGAATTACCAGCTCCTGTTGATAAGAAGGCCGTCCGGCGCTTTCTTCGTTTGTGTGCCTACTGTATCACCGATTCATTCATAGCGTTTTACACATAGCGGCACCCCTGACTTACCTCACGAGGGACGACAAATCATTTGTGTGGGAAACGAGCAACAAGCAGCGTTTGCTGAACTGAGAGAGCACATGCAATCAGTGCCAGTTCTCGTTCATTTCGACGATGATGCGGCCAGGGATGTTCTTAAGTGCCAGTAACATTGGCCTCAGTGCAGTGTTTGTTATGCTTGTTTTCATAATCGGCTTTTAGGAGGTCGCCAGAAGCCTACGACGGAGCTCACGCCACGACATCAGGTGCTTCTCGAGATTCTGATACCATGTGCGCACCCCATCCTCCGGGCAAAAGTAGTTACGACCGGATTTGCTTCGTCATCCCATAGATTTGGGGCGGCTACGCGCTTGCAATTGTTCATCCTGTATTCGACGTCTCCGCGCTCTGTGCCAGAGAACGTCGTCGGAACCCGGGGGCTTATTATGTTGCACTGCTAACGACTAAGACGAGTTCGATTCTTGGCTACAGTAGGCGCATTCCGACTTGGTTGATACTAACAACAACAAAACACATCCCTACGCTTAGACACAGGACCGCGTCTAGGAATCCTACGAGATTAGAATTATTCTACAATGTCCCTCATGACGAAGTCGTACTAGTAATACGTGAGACACAATACTTGCATTATAAGGTTGCATTATTCTAGAACGATTCTTTTCAAAGGTATGGTGGTATTGACTCAACCTGAGGTTGTTTGAATGGGACGCATGCGCGCATCTGACCACAGGGTTTAAAAGTGCGAAGCAGCTTCACTCTAAGGCAAAATTACCCGAAAATGAGTAACGGAGCCCAATAGGCGCGCGTGATGAACGAATAGAACGTTGAGGAGCAACCACAGAAAGAAGCATGCCACGTGGAAACCACTTAGTCTCTAAACACGCCCCGAAGGAATGAACCGCCTGGGAATCGCAGGCAGTGCGAAAAGCGTTGCCAAGGTCACTGGCCGGCCTCCTCCTCTTCAGGCTCAGTATTTCCCTGTAATTTTCTGGCGATAGCTCACGTTGCATCGTGCTTGGAGTGCTCGACCACGGCTGCCTAGATTCGACGATCTAGGAATTACGACGTGGTGCTTGTGTTTACGCTTGGCTGAGCATGCGCTGCTGCTTTTGTGTTTCGCCATGCCCATGAAGTCTGGAGCAAGACTCGCCACGTCACCAAGCCGCGTAGTATATCTCTGGCTTCAAGATAGTCGCGACCAATACACGACAGCAAGAGTTGGAAAGGCCATCATGGCGACCGAAAAAACAGCAGGCCTATCGGGTATATTACTTCAGTCTGTCTCAGGGCAGAAATCAGCGCTGGTTTCTTTCGCAAGTAGGTGATCATACTTTATTCTAATCTACTTGTCGCGTGCGCGATACGGATCGCGCTTGCGGCAATGGGCTTGGTTGTGCGGTATATCGAACGCGCGAAATACACCGCGAAGGCCAGCTTGGGCGTCTGCAGTTCGCCTGTGTTTTGTGACCGCATGGAAATAGGCAGCCATTGCGGTCGGCCTCCCGTACGCTCACTCATCGAGTGCTTGCCTGTCTTCGCCGCCGCAATGAGCTCGGGGCTCACGATATTGGGATGAGCCCGCGCCGCCGCGTTGGGGGTCATCGAAAACACGTTGCAGGTTCTTGTGACGAGCTTGGTTGTATTATGTCGGACGCTGTCAGTGCACCAGCACGGGTTGGCGGGGCTTTCGCTAGCGTCGGAACTGACTTAAAATTGGTCGCCATTACAGTTGGCTTTCCCGTCAGTCGGTCGCAAGAAGCTCGGCACCAACCGTTGGCTGCGGCGGCGGACTCGCGTTTGCGCGCTGCACTCGAACTCGCTCGAGTTCGTGGAAAAGGTCCGCTATTCCGTCAAATTTTTCGGCGCCAGCCTTCAAACCACACTCTAAGCCAAAACGGAGCAACAGGGGTATAGGGGTTGCTCCTTTCAGGGAGCAATTGCATTGCCACTCCCATTACTCTCCTAAAAGGAGTAACTGCAGAGGGAGGAACCGTTGCTCTCCTTTCAGTTCCTCCTTCGGGGGATGAACAGTTACTCCCTCCAGTTCCTCCCTGCAGACCAACAGTTACTCCCACCAGTTGCTCCCTGCCGACCAACCATTACTCCCACCAGTTGCTCTTCTAAGAGCAACAGTTACTATTTACCGTTCCTCCCACGTGTTCGCAGTTACTCTCTGAAAACCAACTGCACATTCTTCCAGTTACTCCTTGGGGAAATGAGTATTTATCTCGAGTATGCTTGTCACACGCTTAACACATGGCGAGAGCTCCTTGGAAGAGCACTGCTTGGGTGCTTCTAACACAAAAAGTGGACAATATTGAAAGGAAAACAAATGCTTTATTGTTCTTTTTATGAGGCGATGTGTGACCACACGTAAAAGTAGACTTCGCCACACCACAGCCAGCACTAAACAACACCATAATACATCAAAGGTTTTCTGCGTCATCCGTGGAAAAACAATCTTGAATTTCTAGCATAGGGCAGTCTGTGTCATCATTGGTGAGATAAGGGCAACTTCTCCAATTCTGAAGAACTCAAGTTTCGCAGCTGGTGTTTCCATCAGGCTAGCGCAGCAGAACGTCACCGCAGGCATATGTGAAGCATCTCATTGCTGCAAGAAAAAAAAATAGAAGTGTGAGGTTAAACATGCCAGAATCAATTCATAACAATGAGTCACACACACTGCCGCAGCGCTTACATTCTAGGATGTCTACTGCAAAACGAAATGTGAAAAAAAGGAATGTTCGGCCAAACGTTACTTGGCAAGCCATATAAATGCTGATGTGGTAGACGCTCTTCACATGATGTCTCAGACAGCAATATTCTGGAAGAAAATGTGCAGCACCTCAACAAGGCATATTTGTAGCAGTTAAAGATACCCATAGGTTCAGTTAACTTGTTCCTATACACAGCTGAGTGACATTTCTATGAGCCCATTCACCAATGGGCATTCTAAATGAGGTCATGTGTGTGGCAAATAACACGTACTGTCCGCTCATGTTAAAATACTTATTTAGCTCGTGCACATAGTTGCTCTCGATTCTACTGTCCTATCATACGCTGCTGCGTCTTGAATTGTGCAATACCTGTAGGCACAAGCCAAGCATGCAAAGCCTGCTTGAAAGCAACCATTTGCAGAGGCTACATGATAATCTTCAGTATATTTCTTTGTACCTGACGCAAACGGCTGGACAAAACTATAGACAAATAAATGTAGACCGTGCTACCTTCAAAAAATGCTTTAAATTTAGAAAACTAGGGTGCATTTGTTCACTCGGTTGACGAGTCACAGCCACGAGATATGTAAACGAAGCAATATATCTTAAGGCATGCACAGATATTCTGATTCTTTGTTTGACAGTGTAACAGATAGCTTGTCAATACATATATATCTGAGAGCAACAAGATGTGAAGCTTTTATCAGTTCAACGTCTTGTTGGTTCACAGCCAAACAGGTTACTGCTCTGTTAGACAAATTGGAATAAGTGCACCGTGGTTTCCAAAAAAAAGCATTATTAGAAGTTAGCTCCCGGTGTGAATGTCTGCCTATTTATTTTGTACTGCCTTCTACATGTGCCACAAAGACATTTGTTGAGGATGTGCTACCAGTCAAGCCAAGATCGCATACTTGGTCAATGTGATGGAAATACAAACATTAGAAACACTGCCACCTCTAGTAAGAGCATAACACTTCAGTATCTTGGACTAGCAAAGAGGTGCACAAGAAAGTTAAGCCCACTCTTGCGGAACTTTGAACGCGAATATTTCAGAGTGGGGGAGGTCAACATGCTGTGGCACTTTTAAACCCACGAAACATCTGCAGAAAACAGGGTAAAGGCAAGTCAAGAAACGCTGTTATGAAGGCCTGCGCATGGACAGCTTTGTGAATCTAGGCCCAAGTGTTATGCTTTGTGCAAGCCAAAATCCATGTAAATAGGGAAAGCATACTTTTAGGAGTACCAGCGTAAACAAATCTTGGCAGTTGGCTTTTTAGTACAAACAGCAATCCCTGCAATGAAAACATAAACATTTTATCTTAACGGTAACAGTGTGCGCACACACACGGGCCAGCGGAGCCATCTCGAATTGTCAGTGCCAGTGTAACCATGCGACATAATGAACTATTCTCTGGCCAACACATGCCACAGTTTGCCCCTAAAAAGCGATGCTTTCATATACGTAGTACAAAAAGTCTGCACTTACCAAAATTCACTTGCTTTCTGTACTTTAGCATCGTTGGGAGCATCTTTATCTGCAGTATAACCAAATTTGTGTCATATCCCTGAAAAAAAAGTAAAAGACATGCATCAAATATTGTTTCATTTGGTAGCAGTGAAGTCAGGTTAAGAACAGCCAAGTGGGAATCAGCCTAATTATGTGCATGCGGCAAATCCCAAACGGCGTTATTGAGGTTGTCGAAATTTTCGTCGATTGGTATTAACGTCAATATGTGACTTCAACGGCATGCCAAGTTTTCACAGCGCATAAAGATTTCATGATGGTGAATAATGACAGCGCTAACGAGAACATACAGCATTTATGATTATCTTTTACAATATTCAGTTTTGCTAAGGCTTTGCATCACTAAAGAAATCTGAAAGATTTGGGTCATTCCTCCTCCAATTGTTCTGTCAATATGTAAACTGCTCGCTTGATGGTGCGCTTATAAAATAGTACGTTCAGCGCAGAGGTGAAGCAAGTGACGCAGTGATGTGGGCAGATTTTTTTTTAGGCGTGCGGGGAGGGGGGGGGTCTGCTTATCTGAATAGGCCGGGCAAGCGATTATGCTCGTCAATTTGGGCTCCCTACGCCCGGCCTAAAAAAATTCTGTGCGCAACCGCCTGGCTATGCCAGTGAAGTGATGCGACAATGATTTGTTCACTTATTGATTTACATACACTTTACATCTCTAAAAAATGCGGCCCAAGGCCCCAACACTCCGCCGTTAACATTACATAAAGCCAATGGTAGAAAAGTGCCAGTATAAATGCAGCTACAACCCCGCCCCAATGTTTTTTCAAGCGAGGTAGTGTTGCGAAAATGAACTTTTAACTGCAAAAGTACACTGGCACTGCAGTGGTGACAGGGGAAGCAAGAGGTATGCAGGCGGTAATAGAGGTAATTTAGTCCGATACGGCTAGCAATGGATACGGTGAATAAGAGCAAATCATTTCTCTTTCAATAGCGCAACCACTCAACAATGTATTGTAAGAGCATTAAATGTTGCTGGAAATGCCACTCACCTGCACGCTGATGCATGCACAGTCCTTTGCCGACGAGCGAACAGGCTTGCAGATAGCTGAAGACATGTTTACGATGTGTTTGTTCCACTCAGCAGCAAAATCCACAACTACTTCGCGCTCCATAAAGATAAATATACACTAACCTTCATCACGATAAGTAGGAAGAAGAAAAACCAAATCTGCGACACACACACACGATCAAAACATAGCTCACAAGCTCGCACGCCATGTGCTCGCCAAACCACAGCATATGAAAATGAGTAATGAGTAGTTGCGACGCGAACCTAGTTGCGCCGAAAAAAAAAAAACGTCGAGCAGTGGCAGCACAGGCGTCAGCGC
>WOVY01006225.1:60000-147916 GCA_013436015.1 Rhipicephalus annulatus | reverse complement strand
TTCTCCCATTCCGTTGAATGCCGAAAAAAAAGAAGTACAGAGGTGTGACACATAAAGTGAACGTGACTACAAAAGGCACGTCGCATCGAAGTCCAGGGCTAAACACCGCCACAATCGCTTCCACGTATACGACCGTCTGATTGCTCCCGATGGGACTTTATCGGATTTGTCCCTGGAATGTGGTTTGCGTCTCGGCACGCCCACGTGCGTGATGCGGTGCGGTATCTCCCGGCATGCCTCTTCATTTGTCGGTAACAGCGAAGCCACCGGTACGAAGAATAAAAGAGGAGGGTGAGGGAGGGGGGCAGAGATATTGAGGACGGGTCTTGTTGTTGCGGCCCTTATATATCGATTGGTGGTTAGCGAAGTACCCAAAGACGGCCATCGACGTTGAAATTTTCTGATCCGTTAGACACAATTGAAAGCTCTCTACGTTTGGCTGGCTGAGTGATCCTGCGGCAAGAATAATCGCATAACTGTGTGAACGGAAACGGCGATGACATCAAGGTATATGGAATGCATTCGGCTTGCGAACGCAGTTAATTAAGGCTTGCTTTTCCCGTAATGGTTACGAACCATTTTACATCGTATTGCAAAGTGCAGGGTTAAGAAAAGCACGATGTAATAAACGATAAGAGCGCAAAGATATAATTTTGGTTTGCTCAGACGAGTGACGCCATCCTAACTTGCTTCAGTGTGATTTATTGATGAAAGTTAGCGTCACGCCGTAAAGTGAACAGTCAATAGGGCAGAGAAGATGCTGAGAATCACGAGGATGACAAACACTGACTGATTCAAATATTGCCATGAAGCTCACTGCATTATAATTAGATGACAAAAATTGTGTGCGTTTGTGCGCATAATAAACTGCTCCGAGCACTCCAGTGTATATTTTATTTATGAATGTCCAGGCAACTGTTCAACAGTGCATGGCTGGTAGGGCCATTGTCAGGCAGTCTAACCTGATTTTAGCCGCTTTTTCTGTACACATGTTAACATCATGGAAACAATAAATGAAAATGGAAAGAAAACACTGTGTGGACAGACGGCTGAGGTTTAATAGGAAGATGGAAACGCCATACACCTGTGGAACAAATGGTGTCAATATAGCTAACGTTTCTATTACAGACTGTATGAAAAAATCAGGCACGTCGGTGAAACCAGATGTAATCAAGGGTATGGTAGGCTTTTAGCGGGATGGCTCAGTGCTCTCCCATAGTTGAGTACGAAGTACTCGAAATCATTAAACATTTTTTCTAAACACGAAACATTCACCCTCTACACTAGAGTTGTACGTTTACGCCATGACACACCTTATGTAAAAAACGAGCAATAACATAAAAAAAGCAGACTCACCAGCAATCTTTCAAACTCCAGGCGACTTGCATTTCTGTTTGTAATAACATTGCCTACTTGACCTGTTGCAGGGAAATACAGAGAGGGAAGAAAGAATTATTGGCGCTAGTATTGGCAAAAGAAACACGCTCATAAGCGCACATCAAGAAGCAACAAGACTCACATGAGGAACTACAATGACAACAACCACAAAGCAGTATCAATGAGAATAATCAAGGTGCAAGTGAACTCTACTCACCTACAATTGTTGCAAAAATGAAGACGCCGATGAGATAGCACAAAATAGTGAAAATGTATCTGTAAGGCAAAGAAACACTGAATTAGCGCATAAGCGGAAATACACAGGGCATACACATTACAGTAAAATGTCTCTACTATGAAATGTCCAGTATAACAAAAAAATGGTTAAAAATCAGTTATATTGGGAGTGTTGTGGTGCGCACAACCAAGTTACCTGCGTAAAAAGGAATTTCGGTGGTCTATAGTGGTAATGGCGCTCGACTGCTAAACTGAAGGCAGTGGGATCGAATCTCGGCTGCGGCGGCTGCATTGTCGATGGAGGCGAAAATGTTTGAGGCCCGTATGCTTAGATTTAGCTCGACGTCAAAAAAATTCCTGGTGGACGAAATTTCCGGAGCCTTCCACTTCGGTGTCTCTCATAATCTTTTTGTGGTTTCAGGACGGTGAACCCCAGATAATATTTTTTTTTCGCTTGAATGTTATTCCTTATTAGATTCATTTGACATAACGTTATCTATGTGAACTGCCTAGGCGGAATCTGTGTTGACCGGCAGAGTGTTATTCGTTTAAAAGAAGAAAAGGTTCAGTCATGCAGAGAACACTTTTTACAAACCCCTAGAACAGACATACGGGATAGAAATTGGCCTGTATGTTCCGAAGTCATTTCGAATACCTTCTTCAAACATCACTGAAGCCATGGATTTCTTCTTGGTATTTCGAAAATGGTAAGCTTGTAGAACAAGATTACAAACAAACGCAAAGTGGATTGTGATTACGTCTATTACAAATTTTATTGGTCTTATTTGAATACCATCTGCGCAGTTGCGTAGCTAGGGGGGAGGAGCGTTGGGGGTTCAAACACCCTCTGAATTATTTTTTTCAGTTTGCTTGCGTATATATGCATGCATACATACAGACTCACGCAGAAACATACATACTAAACCACGGCTGAAATCCCTATCCCTTTCTGAAAAAAAGTCTAACTTCGCTCGTGCATCGGCTGGCCCCACCGTAGTGGTCTGGTGGCTAAGGTAGGTACCAGAATACCACTCGGCTGCTGACTCGCAGGTCGCGGGATCTAATCTTGGCAGCCGCTACCGCATTTTCGATGGAGGCGAAACTGCTGCAGGCCCGTGCGATCAGATTTGGGTGCACGTTAATTAATCGCAGGTGGTCCGAATTTCCGGAGCTCTCCACTACAGCGTCTCTCATGTATACTGGTATAGTGGTTTTGGGACGCTCAATCCCACATATCAATCATCAGCTACTGCATCTGCATCATTTGCACTGCTGTTACTGAAGGTAAAAGTGCGACAAAGCTCACTGCCATCAGTGGACTCGAGACAACACGCCAGCGGCAGATGACAACAAATTTGCGGCCAGTTCAACGTGATAGGTTCAAAATGCCACGCGTACATTTATTAACGGCAGTGCCACTGACGGTGATATCGGTGACGGTGATGCCACTGACGGTGACATCAGATAGTGGCGGTGCCACTATCTGATGATATCGAAATGCTTCACGAAATTATCGTTGAAGCATTCAGTTAAAGCTACGTCCGTCATTTGTTTTTTTTTCATAATTTACGGTGAGTTCATGAAAAGTCATGAAAAGTGCTTTTAATCCCTGAGAGAGGGGGGCAACGTTTCATACTACAGTACCCGCTCTGTACCATTAAAATAGGAGACGTAATCAAAGCAGTGTGCTCGGCTATTTGTAAAAGAGAACTTCGATGCGATTCCCGATTAGGCACTTAAGCCGAAAAGCAGGTCGGTGTTGCGTTCCGCCAGGCTTTTGTCAAAATCTCTGACTTACGTCCACTATTTCGATAACCGCAGATGAACCAGTCTCAAATATATCTCGGTTTTCGCTGTCTGGGTGTGCGGTGAACGCTAATGCCCTCCTTGCCTTCTCTACTCCTTTCCCCCACCCTCCCGTGTAGGGTAACAAAGCGGATAGAAGCAGAATGTGTCGTTCCTACGCCTTTGTTCTTATTATTATTGCTCTTGTATGATCTGAGTACGCAGTGAACACAAATACACAAAGGAAATGAAAAGGATCAGGCTGCAAACCGCCACCAGACAGCAGCAGCGTAACCAGGGGCTGACAAACCAATTCCTTGCCATCTTCCTTCTAAATTTTTTTCTCGTCATGGCATAGGGAGCATAAATTGGCACCCGGCCAGTTATGCCTGTCCTACCTCCCACTCTAAATAAAAAATCGCGCACTAATCGCGCACTAAAAAATCGCGCAATAAACGATCGCGCACTAAGATCGCGCTGCGATCTTAGTGCGCGAGAAAAAACACCAGACAATCAAAATATCCGGTGCTCTCCACTACGGCGTCTTCTGTGATGATCTCGTGGTTTGGGGAACAAATCCCTAGATAACATTATTATTCATTAAAGAGGCAGTAAAAGTGTCGGTCTTCCACCACTCACTCGATGCTGACGACGAGCGTTGAAGATTAGCGTTCTCGAGGACCCATTTTCTGTTTACGTCAGCATATTTTCTTATTATCTCTCGTTTTTCCGTTAAGCACTGGAAATGCATCAAAGTGCATCAAAGCCGAAATAAAATGGAGGTCCGATGGCTTCAACGTATTCACTTCTAGCTATTTTATTTGGATGTTTTTGTCTTCTTCATATGGCAAACGTTTCAAGTTAATAATATTCGAATAGCCTTCTTTTTTTACTGTCTTCCTTAGCTTGATTTTAGTGTTACAAAAAAATTGACTGCGCGAAATATGAAAGAAACTGTGATCACTGTACTAAAGCCCAGTCGCACATCAGTTACGAAGCTTTAATACAAGTCGCTTAATTGTAACCTTTTTTCTTTTTTTTTTTGCAAGAACCTCACGCTGCAACTGTTACTGCCCGCGGACGGTTCGCACACATTCAGGACTAGTGGATTATAAACTTAAATATTCACGCGCAACTTATTGAACACGTGTTTGGAGAAAAAAAACAAAAAAAGACCAAAAAATCCAACGAACAACGCAACGGGAATCATCCTGAGTAATTTACAGACTTGGGAGGGAAGAGCACAGCGTTGAACATGTGATGTGTATCGTCGCTTTCCGAGTGATAATTTAGCAATAAATGTTCAAATTTCGCGTGCCAAAACGCCAATATGATTATGAGAGACGATGTAGGGTAGCGCTACGGAAATTTATACCAGCCGGTGCCGTTCAACAAGCACCTAAGTCGCAGTACACAGGCCTCTAACATTTTCGCTTGTATCAAAAAATGACAACGCCACTGTAGGTATTGAAACCACGACCTTCGGATAAGTAGCCGGACATTGTAGTGACTGTACCACAGCGACGGCTCTCTATTCAAAAGGCGTGAGTTCTTTGCTTAAATACAAAAACAACAAGCGAACAAAACAAAAATAACAACCTGGGAAGGCAGTTTACATTAGAACTGGCTATGTCACCAACATGATTGCAGTGTTGAAGAAGCACACTCCCTGAGGATGGTAAAACAATAAAAAAAACAAGATGGGCCATGTTATTCGTAAGTGCGTAAAATATATCTGTACGAACTTTATCCGCGGTAATTGGTATGACCACCCTGTATGTATGGGACTCTGCGCCTTGACTATGGCCATTCCTTGTTCTTCAGACACCATGGATATGCGCATGGTATTTCTCATTATACCTTCCTTTCCTTACGCTCCCATTTCATTTCTCGCTTTTTTAAAAGTTTTTGCGTGTTTCTTCAATAAAGATTGCATGTTGAGGTGGAGACAGCACTACCGTAACCCACGCACTCGTGTTATTCCATATATATATAAAAAATTCAGGTGCTCTCACACTTCGCCTTGAGGAATCGAACACGATAACAATATTTTGTCATAAGTGCCTACTTAAACCACTTGAACGTGACTTGCGACAGTGAAGCTTTCGCAAATAGCTGCAATCTGTGTAATGGGTAGCATGCTTTAAAACACGGGCAATCAGGTGCGTGACATCTTTTCGAGCTTGCTATGCACCCACTACGTGTCCCGAAGGGAATAAGAGCAATAACGTGTGTGCCTTTTGTAGTCGCTGACCGGCTTTAACCTATGAAGGCATTGTGATAATCACATGCTCTGACACCCAATTGCAATGTACGCTTTTAACATGCAATAATACAGTGATATAGCATGTTGCATACAATACTCGTGTGTTTAGCGTGAAAGTTACTTTCACTTCATTTCCAAGCAGAAGAAGTTATTTTCACTACTTTCCCAAACAGAGGCGTAGCTGTGATGTAGACCACCTGCCTGTCACGCGAAAAACCCCGGTTCGATCCTCACTCGCACCAAGAATCTTTTATTATTTATTTTATTTGCATCTTCCTCAACTTTTTGGTCACAATTTTTTGCTCACAACCAACGACGCCGACACCAAATTTTTTTTTTCAAAACGAGCTTTTTAACGCTATCACGTTAATCAATAAAGAAAATAAGATGCGCACGCTCTCATGTGAGATTAACGAAGGGGCAACAATCACTGAAACTTCCCTTTCTCTTTTTCTCCTCTCGCCAAATGGCGTTAGTGCATTGTAGCGCGTGCGCCTCATTTATAAGCCTGCGGGTTTCGGCTGCGGGCATTCTTTGATTATACGTTGTGAGGACGAGCGAGGCAGCGAGTAACGAATACGGCGCCGCTGTGAAAGCAGCGTGCTCGTTGCTGCTTCGTCCTCGTGGGTAATTAACGAGAAACTTGAGAGCACCAAAAGCGTGCGCGCGTTTTTTTTAGGGTGGAGATTCGTGCACCAGCGCACTACGCAGGCTTAACGTTCGATGAGTGAATCTCTGCCCGCGCACACGCGGATTTTCGGTTGCTCGCCCAGACCGCATCGCGGGGTCGCACACGTGTTGCTCTGGGCGAGTTGCTCTGCTGCCAGCACGGTGTACGAATTCTGAAGCCGCGGCTGCCAGTTAACACGCACAAGTATTGTCTTCAGACCATCCCCCCCCCCTCCTTCGCATCATTATCAGCTGGTTTCACTATATCTTGTGTGTAACAGAAGAAATGAGCGCTTGATCAATACCCGCCCCCCCCCCCTCTCTCTTTACGTGTTGCATGGGCCCGCGAAAGCGCAGCCGGAAATAAACCTCCTTAAGGGAGGTGGCGAGCGGAGAGGGGGTGTTCAGCCACTTTTCATGTATGTTCGTGCGTGTGTTCGTGCAAGTGCGTGCATAAACACACATGTAGAATTAAAAGAAAAAAAACAAGGACGGAGAGGGTTCGAATTCCCCAAATGCCTCTGACTAAGCCTGCCAATTGCATTGACACAGACTACGTATAGAATGAACTGTTTCCTAAAACACGGTTGAACAAGTGAGTAAAGTGGCACTGGAGTTACCCGTGCTTCAGTCCCATCACCTCAAGAAAAACGTACGTCCCTGGCGAGCCATCGCGGGTGAAGCCGAAATAGGCAATATTAGAATTGCTTAAGTGAATAGATTTGCACAGGCGGTTATAAACCGGCAGTAATGTCGTGACTGTGAGGATCATGACTTAGTGTGTACACTAACACTATTCTTCTCTCTCTCCTGCACTCTCTCTCTGTAGGTTCTTTTTAACACGAAAGTGTTTTATGCCTGGGTCCACCACGGCTCCGCTGACGTACTTCCGTCACAGAAATGACGTTGAAAAGTATATTCTAAGGGATTCCGAAGAAGAAAAAAACCAGAGGGCAAGTACCTGTCAGGTGGAATCAAACCAGCGGCCTCTCGATTCTCAGCGAGTGGCGCTAGCCACTATGCCACGAGGCATTTCTTTTTTCTTTATTGCAGTGCTTCAACAATGTTCAACCCAACAAATTTCCTGTGATTGTTTCATGTACAATAGCATTTTAATACTTTGCTACATGTTTCAGCAGAGTATACTGAGTGTGGTACAATGGAACGGGAAAAATCACATCGCATAAATATTTATACTATGCCACAAAGCGTGCATTGTCTGGAAGGCTAATGGCAATCTATTTATACACACCGTACACCGTTAGGCCGTCCTCGCAGCTTACAAACTTTAGTGCATTTTCGTTATCAGTGGTAAGATGGCACGACGGGCTCGCGTTTGGTGCACTCTAAGGTGTTCGCATCCACGGAGAAGCACGAAACGAGCGCCCAAGTATACACAGGACAAGCGCGAACGGTCACAACTTTTCCTTCGTCGTGTGTCAACAGCAGGCTCCTTTCGTAAACGAGGCCATGGCAGCGTGCGAAGTGACCTTCGTCCTCTCCCGAATTGGGAGTGTGATAAGCGTGTGCGCAGGGGGGACCGCTCTCCATGGTGGTGGTGGTAGTGATTAGGGGAAAGAAAAAAAAATTAGGCGTCTTTTCTTTTTCTAATCACTACCACCACCACCACGGAGAGCAGTCTCCACTGCGCGCACGCTTATCAGACCCCTAATTTGGGAGAGGACGAAGGTCACTTCGCACGCTGCCATGGCCTCGTTTACGAAAGGAGCCTGCTGTTGACACACGACGAAGGAAAAGTTGTGACTGTTGGCGCTTGTCCTGTGTATACTTGGACGCTCGTTTCGTGTGTCTGTCTTTCTGTTTGAACAGCGTGCTATAAGTGTCGAGCTGTGACAGTTGCTAGTCTGCGCTCGTTCTGTGTATGCCAATTTTGTGCGTGCTTTCTGCTTCAGGTGCGCGCTACAAGTTTCGAGCTGCTTGCCGTTCCTAACGGGACTTTGCAATTTGTTGCTGAAACAGTGCACAATGAATGCTCAACTATCTCGGTAAAAACACGTTTCACTTTCGTGTTATACCAATTCCGAAACAGGGGGCATCAGCCATGTTTTAAAGCTACACCATCCCTCTCCGCAGTGTGCGGTATATAGCATAGCTGTTATTCCACACTGGTTAGCCACTCTTCCTGCTCTCTCTCTCTCTCTCTCTATCTCTTGTTCTTGCCTCCTTTCATTGTAAAGGTGAGCAACTTCGGCAACAACAAGAATAAAATAAAACTTCTGGAAGCGAGGTATATTTGTGAAAATCGCAGAGAGTAGATTTTTAAATGAAAGCACGCTGTAAGTATGGGATTTTATATGTCTCTGGTCACCTAATGTGTCAATGCATTTTGTACCTTTGTGACTATAGGCTTTGGGTGAAGTTTATTAGTGTTTCAGAACTTGGCGCTCATATGAATTTAATGCAGGTTGAATTTGTGAGGTGAACTTCAGGGCCTTTATGCAATTAATCTGCGTGCTCGTGTGTTTCGTTTCTTTTATAGTTTTGACCTTAAAGCAAAGCTTCATTTATTTGTGCGACATAGAAAACATATAATCTAAGGTTGAAGCTCAGGGGAACATACAAATCTGAAAAGATAAAAAATGCAGCCTTGAAGATGACAGGTTTGCTTGGGAAAATTTCGGCTCCAGTGACACCGTCGTTTACACATTGTTTTTTTTAACTCGATTGAAAAGATAAGATATAAGTGCGATCATACATGATTTTCTTTTTTTGCATGCCTGTGGGTACTAATGTTTCGAATTTGCTGGAAGAAAATGTGACCCAATAATATTGATTTGTTAATAATCTGATTTGATAATAATGATTTGCTAATAATATTTGGTTTCGATTTCATGGTGCTTTTTCTTAAATGGTGCTGTTTATCATGAAAAAAAATGAAGGAACATTGTTGTAGTTATTCGCCAGTCGTATATTGTAGTCACTCGTTTCGGGGGTAAAAATAGTAAGAAAATGCAGAACAAAATCTCACATAACAGTGTTCGTTGCAATTGCTAGCGTAACAGTTTCGCAGAGCAATCTCTCGTTACTCCCTGGATGACCCAAGAATGTTGTGACCTACGTCTGTCCCCTTGCCAGGCAATTCGTTCTATGGGGGGGGGCGCTGGGGGGCTCTCACTTTCTCCTGTCGTTATAACCCCCCCTTAATCTCACAGCGACAAACATAATCAAAACATAACCCATGCCTTCCCCGCCCCTCCGAATGAACTCAATTGTCGGGGGAGGCCCCCGAGTAAACAATACTGGTGCTGGATCTCGGTCGTATATGAACTCCTATCTTATCAAACCAGGCCGTCTGTGAGTTAAACTTGGACTCTGAGCGATACAAACCATGCTTACATAATAGATTTTCTAAGTATGTTTCGGAGAGGGTACACCAAATCTGACTTCAATGCCAATGTTGCCATACTGAAACGCGAATTCCAGGCTACCTTTAAAAAATAACATAGTAGCACGCTTCCACGACAGGAATATTAATAC
Source organism: Rhipicephalus annulatus (assembly GCA_013436015.1). NCBI lineage: Eukaryota > Metazoa > Arthropoda > Arachnida > Ixodida > Ixodidae > Rhipicephalus > Rhipicephalus annulatus. The sequence continues at coordinate 138,084 of WOVY01006225.1, read as the reverse complement.
AATAACAAAATAAAATACAAATTGTTAGTGGTAAACTAAGTCACTATCGTCGATTTTACCTTCCTTATAGGGCTTTCAGGACTTCCACTACCAGCGGGAACCCATATACACTCATTTGAGCTGTTCTTTTTTCGCTTTTTTTATTACTTTCAGTTTGTTTGAAGAGAGGCTTCTGTGTTTCGTGAACACCGAAGAAGAGAAATTGACGTAACAAGCGAAATATAAAGACAAACCGGCTTACTCGCGCTAAGATTCTTTCTTGAAAAGTGGCAAAAAGTGGGCTTGTTAGCACGTGTCTCGAAGAAGGAACTAACAAAGCAAAACGGGACGAACAAAAGACTATCTGGCATCACGCAATTTATGGAAATGTGGTCATAAGTTTCGTTCACACTTGTTTTATGATTTTCAACGCATGCATATGTTTTTGCTTTTTTTCCAATAAAAAATCAAGTGACAGTCGGCGTTCGATCGTCTTCGTGTTTTCATTTCTACTTGGGCTTTCTTTGTTTCTTTTTTTGCCACTCTTCCACGCTTCCTTTCTTAACGCGACCGACATTTCACGCAAGCCTTGAGGCACGTCCGGTATGCGGTCATTCAGGCCCACTCTACCTCTGCGACACACGAACGCATGATCGGAACTCTCTAACAGATATAAATCTATGCGACGACACGGTTCTCTTTGTACGTCGGCTTCGTCGCTGCTCCATTGGCTCTATTGCTCGCGATCCCATCGATGTTACAATGACTCTTACGTGGGCCTGGCTGAGCGAAGGTGTCGAGCGGAACAAAGCGTTTTGTGCTCCCGATCTGGTCGCGATGAAGCGTGTTCGAGACGGGATGAGGCGAGAGAGATACGTGATAACGGAGGCAAATCGCCTATATGTCGAGGAGGACGCACGCAAGACGAACACCCGCTGACGCGGCGAAGTGATCGGCGAGTCAAGGAGCGGAGCTTCGATATTAGCAAGGCTCGAACAAATGATGCATACCCATTTCGCAGCAAATCTATCTTATAGGCCCGTTATTCACAGACTAGCCTTATCCTTATCCTATGTTTTCCTTAAGTATTTGTACTCTTTACGTGCCTTATTAGGGCAGAAAACAGCAACGAGGTTATAACTATAGGATTGATTTATGAATGTCGTCATTATCAAACGCACTAAAGGCAGAGAACCGATAAGGTAAACACTACACAAGGATGATGTTGGTTTGTGGAAATCGGCCTCAGTCTAGTGCCATGTTCACTAATCGTCGGCGTAGTATAATAGTAGTGGTATAGTAGTAGTAGTAATCGTCACACAGGCTACGTGAGAAGACAGGGTATTTAATAAAGAAAAAAAAAAATAAAACGAAATAATGATGAAAATACCAAATGATGACTGTGGTGATTCAAATGATAATGAATATGCTCAAGATGATAATGATGGGAAGGACGAAGTAGACCGATCTCATAGTAGCCTTGTCTTGCAGCATTGCTGCCTGATGGTTTTCACAGCTTGAATTTGGCAGAATTTTTTAAATGCGTGGTGGAAGATGATGGGGGTAGCAACTGCAATATTGATGACGATACTTCTACTACTACTACTACTACTACTACTACTACTACTACTACTACTAATTATTATTATTATTATTATTATTATTATTATTATTATTATTATTATTATTATTATTATTATTATTATTATTGTCATCGATATCATACTTCTCACCCCCATCATCTTGTTTTTGAAGCACCATCACCAAAATCATCAGTGTCTTTTTCTCCACTCATGATTCTCAGAATTTCGTCATGCCATATCTTTACTTTCTGCTGCTCCTCCTCCCAATAGCAACATGCGTTATTATGTAATTATTCGCTTTTAGTTTCTCTTGCCACATTTTTTTTCGCTGTTTGCACCACGATCATGCTGAAATGACCCCCCCCCCCTCATCCATCCCCTCTTTCCCAACGAAGAAATAGCATCGCTCACTGACAGGAATGCCCAACATTTTTTCACGGTGACACTACACCACGAAGTGCAGGTTACTCGAACACCGCCTTCTGAAAGACTGTAGTACGTAAAAGAACAGCCTCACCTACAATGCCGAATCTCAAAGGAAAGCAAACATCGCAATCCAGAACTTACAATGATAATATTAATAATAATAAAAAAATCTTACTAATAAGCTCTATCCTAAGAAAACTGATTATCACGTTCACAAGTCAGCAAACCTAGAGCAAACACGCATGAACTGCGTGAATCAAGAAACGCCGAGCGAGAGAAATTTGAATAGAAGCGAAGTCATTCACTGTAGCCCACTGATGAGTTTCGTAGGAAGCTCGTATTGACATTGACTTTCGCAGCCGCTTTTGGCAAGCGCTCGTCGTACGAGCACTACCTGGAGAAAATTCTTATCATTCCAGTCCCTCCACTGAAAAAGGGAGTCGGTGAAAAAGCGTGCCTAAACTTCTTTAGCTTTCGAACGTTCGAAGAAATTCGCTGCGAATTGTGAAACCTCGCTTGACTTCCTCGCTCCCTCCAACACGGCTCCCACCCCCTTTTTTTTTCTAACTACAATGTAAGCAGTCGTTGAGGTTGTTCACTATCAAAAAAGCCTCGACTGCGTGCCAGCTTCACGTGGTTTGTTTGGTAGTTGAAGATGAGCAGACGGAGGAAGGGCGCCAAGAAACGCCCCATTTTACCAGAAACCAAATAAAAGTGACTTAATAAATTGATAATTGGCCGTTCGAGAGGAAGCTAAAAACAAAATGAATTACCAACGACTTAGAAATTCTCGGATACTTTAAAAAGAAAATTGGAATAGAAAAGTAGGCAAGAAAACGTAGGCGTTCTAGGATCGTTTCGCTCGAATAAGCAGAAATTCGGGCGTCGCGCGCCTTAAAACTGTGGTGCTTTCCACGTAAACAAAATGCGTCTGCAGACGAAGCGTGAAGAGAGATAAGGAAATAGTAGTTACAGAAACGAAGGACAGAAACCTAGCTTAAAGTATAATGACAACACTTTTGTTTCCTTCGAGAGCATCTGTTGCTTTCTAGCTTTTTTTTATGTCTTGAACGATGACGTACTGCTTCGAAGATAAAAAATAGTCACGATACTCTTTTCCCTACCTAAAACCATCGATTCTTAAAGTGATCTTTTTTATTCTCCGCATGGCCGATAGATTGCGCTTTAACATGTGAATTGACAGTCTTAACTTTTTCAACAAACTATGTTTTGAAAGTAAACTACGGATCACCTAAAACTCCCGTAAGAAGATGCGCTATAATCACGTTAAACAAACACAAAAAAAATCTCTGACGAAATTTGGTTTGCGGAACGCACTTACGCACAATATATGGGGTAAAGGTCAGAGTTTCGACGCCAAGGCGAAGCAGTGAATGCCGTAGCTTCAAATGGAATGTTGTACAAACTACGGCTTCCAGTGAAGTTGCTTGCGATCCTATATCACGTAAGTCTACCAAACCCTGGCGTTAACAAACGCGGCTGCTCCAGGGAGCAAAATGATTTTGGTTTTTGTCTGCAGCCTTAACGCGAAGAGTTGAGGACACAGGTCGTATTAGGGTAGGAGCCGTCTTCTGATGTCTGTTAAGACAGCATACGCGGCCATGTGTTCAGTAAAAACTTGTTGCTGGGCTAGTTGGTACAAGCTTGCCGTGTTCTTTCTTGATGGTTACATATCTTTTGTTGTGCTTTTTATCAACGTTTGCTGTTACTGCCAGAGTAACGCAGTCCCATTTCTTGTGGCACCCCTTTACGCTCCACATCCCATCAGAGCCCGGCGGGGATAGAAGTCACCTCGAGTGTCCCGATAATTGCTATCCCAATAAAATAAAAGTTTAAGAAACCCATGAGGAGGTCCACAAGAACTCATAGTATATTCTACTACCGCTTAAGGTTTTTGTTCGTAGGGTGCACCATAATTCTCGTGCACGTGGCATAAATGGCGAGCTCACGAAACCGATGACGATGTGATCATAAGATCGCGTCGTTTCGTTGCGTAACCCGTCGCTGACGAATACAGCGTCGCGTAGCACCCCACGCAACGAGCCTACAGTCAGTCACAGCTGTAAATAGCGAAGTGGGCTCAGCTCATTGCGCAAGCACATATATTGCGGGACGCTCGAAAATGAGGGAAGTGCCGACGGCATAACGACCAGGTTAGTATGGCTGCGTGCGAGATGACATTTGCTGTAATATAGATGGCAAGAGATCATGGGTACGCGTAAGTCACGGCCGGGTGATGTGAACAGGAATGCCGCAACTGGAAATGATGTGGCGTGTCGACATAACTAAAATTCACTCCCAGGCTTTCATTTCTTCTTGATATTTGTAGTCGTCGTGGTGATAGAGTCGATGAAAAAAATTGGAGGACACTTCAAATTACAGAATGTGTTCGGGTTCGGCGAAAGCTTGGGGGCCATTCCACCGACTACGCCATGTTTTTTGTCTTATTTTTTTACTTATCCTATTTTTAATTATTATTACTCTTCATGTTTTTATTTTTATAATTTTTGCACACTCTCGACAATCACGTGGTTGCGGATAGATTGTAAGTGGGAGAGGCCACAGCTGGCATCTTTCCAAGGCACGGACGGACGGACGTTAGTATGACCCAATCAAAGCTCTTACCGTAATTTATGAAAGGAAGCCGCTGAGACGCAGTAGTCAATGTGCTCGGCTACCAAGCTGAACGTCGAGGTTTGATTCCGACCTTGGAGTCCACACTGTCGATGGAGGCAAGAATGCTAGATGCACGTGTGCTTAGATTCTAAGTCCCCTTCAAGAGAACTCCAATGAGCCGAAAATCGTGTGGCCCTCCACTGTGGCATGTATCATAGTCTTATTATAGCCACGGCCATTGAAACTACTCGAAGGTATTATGATTTTCGATATTTTCGCAAGTTTTGAGTTTTGATTCTCTCTTCCTTGCTTCCCATTTCTGTAAATGAACAATGGTGGGACAATACGATCCTTGCGCTTTTTGTTTCTTTTTTGCTGGCATTCGCGTCATTAGTGAGCAAAACACTGATCAGTGCTAGTGAGCACGGAATGCTCGAAATGCGTCGCGGCACTCGCCGCCTAATATGAACGGGGTCGAGTGCCACAAAAAACTAAAATAAAAAGCCCTTACTATTGCACTTTCCCTTGGTTTGTCTTCATCATGCGACCGAGACAAAGGAAAATAGAGGGTGCAATGTGATCTGATCCTACGATGCGACCATCGGAATGTGCTTGACAGTAAATCGGCGTCACGTTAGCTAACCGATGCGCCGCCAAGAGCGCGCATTATATAAGTAAAAAGGAACCCGGAGAGAGAAATTTCACGCGTGTTTCTCGCGGAGGCGATTAAGGGAAACGCAAAGAATCTATTCCCGAATCAAAAAAGACACAAGCCATGGCGGTTGGCACAGCGGGATTGAAAAGGGATTACGAAACGAACTTCTGGGTGCGAGTCGTGAAGAGGAAAGACTGTTGACAAATTTGACAGCACAGCAATGTGCGAGGACGTTCTTGCACGCCCTCTTCAGGTTCGAGCCGCAATATTGAGTAAGCGAAGGGAATACCGAGCAGGAACTTCGAACAAGAATGATGGAAGATGCGTGGTTTTTCGTTTTACGTTGAGCTTGGTTTCCATCTAGTTTTCTTAACCTAAAGCACTTCATTCGTCTTGTCAATATAACGCCTTTCCTGCACTCAAGCGAAAAACAAACAAACAAAAAAGAAGCTTGCAGGTAATGACACTTCTTTGCGTGTGTGAATATACCCCCTCCTCCACACTTTCTGTTTAGCTTCAGCGCTAGAAAGGCATGAAAATTTAGTTTGCTTAATGTCCTTTAAATAATTCTTCACTTCAGAGACCATCGAACACGTCCTGTGCAGCTGCACTTGCTAAAACACGCAGCGATGCCAGCTCCGGATGGTTTTGAACCAACTGGACTCTAGACCATTCTGTGTGCAGAAGATTCTGGGACCTTGGGCGTCTGCCTCAATTGCAAAGAAAGCGACTAAAGCACTCCTACTTTACTTGAAGACAACAAACCTGAGCGACTGCCTGTAGACAGTGTGTCCTCCCCCGAGTGTGCTCGTGATTGTGCGTACCTTCTATCTCTCTGCAACCTCTTTTCTCCCCTTCATTCTTCTCCAGTGCAGGGTAGCAAACCAGATGTGTATCTTGTTAACCTCTTTGCCTTTTCTTGCATCTTTATCTCTCTCTCTTCATGTACCAGTTCAAGAGGGAGTGGGTACCTTGTGAATTCGCATTCGTTCTTGTTGCAGGTTCGGTTCAAATCAGTCAACGCTGGGGTAGACTATAGTTAAGCATGGTCGAATATCGCAAGAAAAATTTCAGTTGCGTGCTTATTTCTGCGTGTTTATTTGGTTATATTATAACGCATAGATAACTAAACTGATTTGGATAGTCAATTTCCTGCTTTTTTTTCACACCACTTTCAGTCCAATTATTAAGTCCGGAAGAGCTGAAAGTCTGGTTTATCTTGAAATAATACCAATAAATAAGGGGGGGGGGGAGCAAATGTTTACTTTTTTTCACTTCGGTAGTTTTTTACTAAATATTTCCTTGGTAGCAAAACCAATATTATTCCAGTTGACCGGTGGCCTGATGAGATTGTGAGCCATGAGATATTAGCCTAGAAGTCTGCAAAAGTGTGATTCTAATTTGGAAGCGTCCAGGGATTCTGGAACGTCGAACCGAGATAGAATTCTGTGCCACCATTGCAGACTTCTTTTTCGCCTGTTTTGAAGTGAATTGATCGCTCCGCCTTCCACGCAAATCTATTTACATTATGAGATTTCCTCCGCTGGGGACGATTACTTTTTTTAGCTGAAGTAGATGAGCCGTATAGCGAGTGGTATTTGGAGGGAGAAATAATTCCCCTGCTAATTCGAGATAACACTGTGGAATAATTGGCAAGAGAAAATTACAGCAAATACTGGCGCTGCGAATATTATGAAAGCCTACCCCCACCTCGACCCCGTCAAGCATTCAGATATAAAAACAAAATCCCTAATGCACAAGACCTCTTCACACTTTTTGCTCTAGAAAATAAAAAAAAGTTGTTTATGATTCCTTAAACTTTGCCTTCCATTATGCAGAACCATTCTACATGTATAGATATCAAGAAATTGAATGTATCTGTGTCTTTGTAGCGCCGTTACCAAATTTTCTTTCTTTTTATTGTTTACAGCTACTTCCCAAGTAGAGGGCAGTTCACCGAAGACTTCCTCGGGTTAAATTTGCTGTCTTTCATCAACCTTTCTCACTTTCTTTTTGTTTGTACATCCCTGAAATAGAGATGCAGGCTTGATTATACGAGTAGAAATGCAAAGAAAGAAGGATGACCGAAGAGTCATAATACAGATGAGACACCTGAACATGTTCTGCGTAGAGGAAGCCATCAAAGTAAAAAAAAGACAAACAATAATTGATAGGAGAAGATTGAGGTACGCCGTATCGTAGTTCTCCGGATTGTCGAACAGAGCCATGGTATCTTGATCAGTGCATGTATTGTACAGTTCTGCCGTATTATTATTGAGGCATTCGGAACGCGTTTCGGCCGATTCAGACAGAGATTGTTATTACGACAATCTACTTTAAAGGAAGACATTGTGGTCTCTACTGTAGAGCCTGACTCCAGTGCTCCATGCAGGGATGTGGTCAAACGCATTTACACGTGAACGGAACACAGAAGCGCTCACGCGTACACTTCGATTGCGCTGTAATGGACACCACGCCGACAACTTGGTTTCTAAATCTTTCACTACGTGGCGGTCTCTCGTAGCCCCGGAATCCCGACACAGTGGGATTCGGTAAGAAAAAGTCAGTCTCTTATGAGTTTGCCTTTGACGACTCGAAGGCCTCTTTTTTCTGGCTCGTTATTTCAACACAAAGGTATTTCACACCGAGGTTCACCAAGACTTCACTGACGTATATACATGACGGATTTGACTTTGCGAAATTAACGCTATCAATTGAGAAAGAAAAAAAAAACATCGGAGGAAGAGTTGGGACACGACGAATAGCGCTCGGTGTTATACTGACTGATCTATCGAGGCAACTTCTGAGCTTAAACGCGCTTTATATCTTTCATACATTCTCTCTCTCGCTCTGTGCTCTCTGTTGGCGAAGCGGGACGGTGCCGCCGTCTGTAAGTGCGAAAACAAGTAATGCGGCATGACTCGGGCAAAGCATGGCAACCAAGATTGCGCGCTGGCACGCAGTCTTGGAAACCATGTTTAAAGCTTCTCGATAGCAGTGGAAAAACCTTATCGGGCGAGCATCGGAGTGTCGCCGAAGCAGTTATCTTCTTTGCCTTCCGGTTTGCGTTAGCGGGTTACAGCACGTAATTGAAGTCGTGTAGCTTCCACATGCACCAACTATGTTTCATCGCCAACTACTTCGAGTGTGATAACACCGGCTTATTTATTAAAACCACTGCAGTAAGCAGCGCAACAATACAACGATGTCGACGGGCAAATTTGCTTTGATTGAGCGAAACTGAGGCCAGAAAGACGTGGAACGCCGGCGCACGTTCGCGGCTCAAGCTACAAACTTGCCCGCACTGTGTGGAGAAGTCTTCGGACATCTTCCACGTGGTGTGGGCATGCTTGTCAACATCTTGCCTCCCCTCATAACCGTACCCTACCAGGGAGAACTGGGAGGCGGCCCTGCTCGGCTGCTCCAACCTGGCGAGCCAGAAGGCTTTGGTCAACTAAGCCCGAGTCGCTTTGGACGCCAAAGGGCTTCTGTGAAGAGGAGCCCGCCTAGTGTTTGTGAGGGGTGGCTCGCACCTGGCCACCACCTACATACTCCCTGTATATAGATATAATAAAGTTTTTTCTCTCTCTCTCCGCGTCCCGCGTTGATGAAGCGCAGAATGAGTTAGCGCTGGCGTAGGTTTCAGAAGCGCACATCGTCCTATTTCCCCCCCGATAACAGATGATCTTTGCAGATGCGCACATCGAGTAGCAGTGTTTAGGGTGTACTTGTTGATGTATTTTTTGTACGTGATTAACGATATGCTGTGTTCAGGTATATGTTAAAAACTTCAGTTACCACAACGGTTAAAACATGATCATGGGTGGTAGTCGTCGTCACGAAACGTGCTACTATAGGCGTTAATGTGGCTGTGTCCACGTCAAACGGTGCTATAGCTGTGAAACGCCCAAAGAAATAGTACAAACTCTTATATATCACTACGCAATAAGCACTACATCTATGAAGGAACGTCTCACTTTGGTGTTATACCGATTGGTGGGTTGGACCCAAGAGGAGTGGCTCAACCCCCCATCACAGGAGATCACATCGGTATGACGGAGGGAGCAGCCATGTTTCTTTCTCTTGTTTGTTTTCCTTGTGTAACGTATATATCTATGCACAGTGTGAACAAGAGGCTATACTAAAAGGCATAAAATATAGCCGACTGGAATAAAAAAGAAGAAAAAAAAACAAGATTATTTCTGCCTTTGAATAATTTAAAGCGACTTTTGGGGACCGCGTGACATTTCATTATCCTAAACCATCGGAAATTCGTCCTCCCTGACAACGCGCCGTCAAACCAGCTTTACGAGGCTTGAGCTGTTTTAACGCTCTCGAATTATAAATATCGAAAAGAAGCGCGTAGAAAACATCGCAAGCTTTGTCTCTCCCGTCTGCTCTTACTCTTAAGTTGTTTTCATCTCGCGGTTAAAATTATTGTCTACTTTTCTAGGCAGACCTTAGCATACGGTGATGTCGCTAAGAGAATTATTTCCACTACTTGGAGCGCCATCAAGGTGGCTCGTTTCTCAGAGCCAGCTTCCCTTGAGCACCTTCGTGTACATCACGGTGCCCAACAAGATTAACGTGCATGCGGGTAATCTACGACAGGGTGTCGTCCTCTCAAGCTTTATCGATCAGCTAACATAATTATTGTCGAAAAGAGCAGAAAGGTGGTTCCTACGATTATAATGTCGACGGCTGCCCTGAGGTCGTGCTTCAAAAGCAAACATTAAAAACGGCCAGTAGGGGGGATTATGTATGCTTCCTACATTAGGCCTTATCCTCTGTATTCGCAGCTAAGCGAAGAGCTACTTGGAAGATGGGTGTTTGTGCTATTGGAACTGTAAGATGAAAAAAACTTTGGCCCGCATGTCTGGAAGAGAAGGGAAGCCATCTAAATCAACCTTCGTTTCTCGGTTAGCTTCTTAGGCACACAGTACAATTTTTGTTCATTTTTTCATCGAGCAGGCTTAATAAGCCAATAGAATGAGGTCTCAACGATCGGTAAAATATGAATGTTATGATGGCTAGAGGCTCTGTAGTCACTGTTATGATATGCAGCCGGCAAAATTGTAGACTCTGAAGTGCGTGTGTGCGTGCGTGCGTGCGCGCGTGTGCGTGTGTGCGCGCGTGTGCGCGTGTGCGTGTTTGCGCGTGCGTGCGCGTGTGTGCGCGTGTGTGCGTGCACGTGCGTGCGTGCGTGTGCGTGTGTGGGTGTGTGCGTGCGCGTGTGTGTGCTTGTGTGCGCGTGTGTGGGTGTGTGCGTGTGCGCGTGTGTGCGTGCGTGTGCATGTGCGTGTGTATGTGTGCGTGTGCGTGTGCATGTGTGTGTGCGTGTGTGCGTGCGTGTGCATGTGCGTGTGCATGTGCGTGTGTATGTGTGCGTGTGCGTGTGCGTGTGCTGTGCATGTGTGTTTGTTTGTGTGTGTTTGTGTGTGTGTTTGTGTGTGTGCGTGTGTGTGTGTGTTTGTGCGTAGGTGTGCGTGTTTGTGTGTGCGTGTGTTTGTGTGTGTGCGTGTGTTTGTGTGTGTATTTTATTCAGAGGCAATAGTCACTGGAGCAAGCGTTCGGACATCGCCTGTTTCAGTCAACAAGCGAAAAACAGTGCTATTGTCTGTGCGGTTAGGTAAAACTAAACGTATTTGATTGTTTGTTACCTACAGTGAATATACTTTACCAAAAGTTAAAAAATATTCATCTTTTTAAGTCATACCCCCAAAATATATACTTGGAAGTTTTTTCGAAGTTGTAATATTTAGCACGCAAACACTATCCCATATTTTGAACGTGAGTACACTAATAGCACTTGATAACGATCCACCAACCCACCAGATAAGTTATAAGATGCAATGTGATTTTGAAATTTCCACGTTATAAAGTGTTCTTGGATTGAGAGAGAGAGATAAGAAAGACAATATGGGATGATAAAGTGAAACTACTTACCTGTTTGCTACCATGCACATTGTGGAAAAATATAGTGGTCGGAAATAATGCAGCGATAGATATGGAGTTTCGTAAGTAAAGAGTCCCTGTCGTAGTGGTCTAATGGGGCCCGAGTGCTGATCCGCAGGATTCAATGCCGGCTGAATTTCGATAAAGGAAAAAAAACGCTAGCATTGCGTGCGGTCAGATTCCGGAACAAATATAAAGAACCCAAAGTGGTGGAAACTTCGGGAGCCCTCCACTACGTTTTCTATTATATTCATATCGTGATATTGAAAATTTCAAATCCCTGAACAGTGTATTGCATTCTCTATATATAGAGCGAAAGTGGTACGCACTGCAGATTGGAGCTTGGCGTGACCAGGTCCCCGATGGTGGTGAGCGTTAGCGTGGACCAGTAAAGCGAGGCGAGGTACTTTCGGCCCAGCGCCTTCCACTCGGGGGAGTCCGGCTTGTGGTAGGTCCAGTCACCGTCGTAGTTTTCGAACTCGGACAGCATGTAGTAGAAGCAGCCAAACCAGTGCGACAGCAGCAGCAGTATGTGGATGAGGTTGACCACGCGCCACAGGTTCGGGTAGATGGTGCGCGACTCGACCATGTAGTAGAAGCGGTAGCAGCGGTACACCTTGATAAAGCGAGGGAAGCGTAGCAGCGGCGCGATGCCGATCTGGAACTGGAGCACGTCGAGCGGCGTGAGCGCGAGCAGGTCCATGAGGAACGGCTTGGAGCGCACGTAGTGGCCCGCCAGCTTGCGGGCCTCGCACACCATGAGCCCCTGCTCCAGGTAGCCGGTGCGGAACTGCACCACGATGTCCAGCAGGTACACCAAGTCGGCGAAGCTGTCAGCCACGAACCTGCGTGCGTCAGCCGCAGGCGGGGAGGGAGGTGACGAGCGAGCTCCGTGCCGCTCGCTCACTCACTCACTCACTCACTCACTCACTCACTCACTCACTCACTCACTCACTCAATCAATCAGTCAATCAAATACTCAATCAATCAATCAATCAATAATTCAAATACTTAATCAATCACTCTATCAATCAATTACTCAATCAATAACTCAATCAATTACTCAAATAACCAATCAGCCAATCAACCAATCAGCCAATCAGCCAATCAATCAATCAATCAATCAATCAATAGAATATTCATGAAGCTGAGGTCCACAGTTCATGCATTTAGCTATTGGCTATCAAAATTGTATGTCATCACCCAACCTTAAGTTCACTCTTACAAGCTATGGGTGCTGTATTGCTGTTGTGTGGGAAGGTATTTTGCACAGTGGGCCACCGAAAAGCGTTGATATGGCAATTTATTGCCCATTCAGAAAAAAAGAAAAAAATCTTAAAGCGAAAATTGCACCCCATTCTATCTACTTCTCTGCAGTGTGACCCTTTATGTGGCAAAGCACCTTCCTGACGTAGGAGCACTTTTCTGATTGCGCCAATAGGCAAAATAGAGAGGATGATCGAAGGAGATAGAAAAGATGAATAACATATAAAGTTGTGCTGCAGATAAAAAGAAATGAAATGGGGACAAAGAAAAAGAAGACAGAGGGAAAAGATAGAACGACCGAAAGAAATAAGCAGATTGAGGAAAACAGAAAAAGACAGACAAAAGAGAGAGAGAGAAAAAAAAACAGGAAGCAAGCATAGCCATCTGCAGTATATTACAGTAAAGGGAGAGGAATGGAAGTGGGTTGAGAAGGAGGAAAAGGAGGAAGATCATGTCACATGGCTCCGCTGTTTCCTCACTCTTCGCGCCATTAGTGCGTAGCTGTCCAAATTTTCGACTCAACACCGCGAAGCTTTCGCATATATCAGGAAACCGTTTCGGCACACTACATGTCTGCGCGCTAAGCAGCCGTACACGTACCAGAGATGCACGGAAGAGGTCTGCAGCTCGGTGAACGTCTGTCTGAGGATGAGCGCCCATGCGTTGTACAGCACGCACCAGGTGAGGATCCAGAGCCAGACGAAGAGCGCGTTCTCATCCGGATTGATGACGCCCAGCAGAAGGCGTTCGCAGTTGGGCTTGGAAAAGAAGCGAGGTCGAGAATCAGCCGCCGGAGAGGTCGCCGAGTCGCTGCCCGTCGTCCTGTGCGGCTCGTTGATGTGGCGAGTCGAAAACCTGCGATTGCACGGTCATTCCGTTAGATATGTAAAGACACAGAAGCAGAGAGGCAGCGAGCGCACGCACACTGTCACTTATTTGACTTGTACGGCATGTCGCGTCACGAGACTAAATAGGTCGGCAAACTCGCGCCCTAGGCGACTCACCCAGACCCTCTCAGACTCAAATCGAGTGTTGGGTTTGAGTGAGTGGGCTCAATTTCGGTGAGCTTCAGTACGAGTGAGTCCAGTTGAGGAAAATTCTAGCGAGTTGGAGTCCGAGTAACTTAGGTTGAAGAAAACTGGTTAATCGGAATCCATCCAAGTGAGCCTTAAGCGCAAAATATATTTTTAGATGCGAAACAGCTTATGAGGAAAGCTTTGTCCGTCCGTCCCTCGCTCTTTTCCGCGGCGTCCACCCCCGGCTGAGCATGAGAGCCTTCTACCTCCCTCCCTCTCTCCCTCCCTCTCTCTCTCTCCCCTCCCGTGTCGTCCACATCTCCACAGCGCATGCGCGTCCCCTCCATCTTACCTCCTCTAGGAATCCTCTACTCCATACAGTTTCCTAAAATTAACTAGAGGGAACTCTGTCGCTGCGATCGTTCAGAGACTTTGGGAATGATGGGTAGTACACACATTTGCCTAGTCTTCGTACTTAAGGGCGGTGAATCGTACTTGCGGCTTCTTTTTCTGCCGATTCGGTTTTATTTTGAAAGAAAGATTCATACCTTTTGAACTTCGTGACCCGATCTGGAAAAGTAAGCCTAGAAAAAAATAAGGTGGTGAAGCGCAACCGCTTAACATTTGCTGATTTTTGTTTCGTGAGAAAACAGCTCCAAGTCACACGAACAATGAAGGAGCTAAAAGCAGGCCAGAAATACGAAGATTAGACAATTGCGTGTACTACCCATCATCCCCATGCTCACTGAAGCACCGTGCGTTGCTGCTCCCATAGATACTAGCGCCAGAGTTTCCTCTAGTGTATATTAGGGAACTCCATGGCTGGATACTCCGCTGGGCGCCACGGTAGTTATGTGGTATAAAATGACAGAGAGCGCGAGCCTCATTCTCTCCTGTACAACGGCGTGATGAGCACCAGCGTCAACGCCACAGCCAGTGTCAGCGTTAGCGCCAGCACAAGCTATCAATAATGTACACCATCTCCCCACTCAGACGAACCATCTCCCTTCTGCTTCGCATACACACATAGTTCCCTTTAGTAAAAGGTGACGTACTCTTGTTTTTTTTTTGGCGAGCCTGAGTAAGCTTCATATTTTTGGCCCGATCTATGTTTGTCAATAAAGGTTAGCAAGAGTAGTCCTTATAGCCTATTGTGCAGGTCTGCTTGCGCACGGTTTCGAACGGTTTCTAGAATCTAGTAAATATCACGGAGTAGTCAGTATATTCGATAACAGCACACGTAGAAAGGCGTATTTGCACTGGTATAGTTTTCGATAACCACCGACTCACGACAGCCGTCTATACTCCGGTTTTCTGCCTTTGCTAAAACTCCATGGTCATCTAGGCAGTTTATCATTATTGGGTTTCTGTTCATTGTTATATCCACTTATTTGTCTTTTTTTTTCTGTACGGTGCCGCAAAAAACAACCAATAACTACGAATGGATAACTTTCCTGCCTTCTCACACAACTTTCCTCACATGAGACGGTTAAGCAAGTGATTTGAATTTTGGGCTCTTCTTTTGCTTCAAGCGATAATCCTATGCGCATATCGCACGTCTAATCTTTTTAAAGGTGTTGAAACTACAGGTAGTATGACTGAACATGAAAGAAGTTCACATCCACCTGGTCCTGTGCTTATGTAAGTTATATTAGGCAAGAAAACATTTATATAGAAGAAAATAAGGTCAATACATTATGCATAGCGCATCTATGCGTTACACATTGGCTGTGCTGAAGCAGGATGAGATAAATAAAAGGCCACAGCTAGCGGGAAAGTTAAAAAAATGTGACCTTATTATGCGCGAACATTAAAAAAAAAGATTCTTGGTATTCCAACCAAACATTTTTCTTTTAGATGCGGAAGCATCTTATACTCGCGCCTTGTAGTGCGCCGTCCGCGCCGTCCGCACCGCTTCTCAAACATTCGACAGCTGACGCGCGTGCATGCGCCGTCGCGCCGTCGCCCACCATCTGTGCTGCGCGCGCTTCTCCTTCGAGAACATTCGACAGCTGACAGCGCATGCGCCGTCGCGCTGTATATATACTCAAGGTCGGCGCTCGCTCGCTCAGTTGCCGCTCGTGCGTTGGTTCGTACGGCGCGTCGACGTCCGAAGTCGCCGTGAAATGAATGCCAACGAATCCACAAACAGAATGATCGACGTCCCTTCGACCAGCGCCGTCCTTTCGCATACGTGTGTACGTGTTCACTCATTTAACACCCCCTCCTACAACCACGTTAACCAATTTAGCCATCGACCCAAGTAAGTCGCAATTGAACACCCCATTTCACAACCACGTTAACCAATTTAGCCATCGACCCAAGTAAGTCGCACTTTAACACCCCGTTAACCAATTATATGCTCCGCATCCTCCTCAGTGTTCCCCCGAGGGAAGCTGCGGGCAATTTTTCGCTGTATATGACCTAGTAAACCAAATCTACACCAGCGCCATTTTTTATTGTTCGTGTACCGTATACCATAACTCTGTCACAGTTAAAGACATCTGCTCTTTCATATATATTGGTTTGATATATAATGATTACACTTTAGAGCGCGTTTTTTTAATTTATTCGAATTTCATCTTCGTCATTGCTAGAAACTTGGCAAACACTTTTCAAGAAGATGCTTATGTTTTTTGGTGAAAATATTTGTGCTCCATTCCGGAAACAATAAAAACCCTCTTGTAGAAAACTTGTCGAAGAATAATGACTCGAAGTCCTGAATTAGATTAATATAATCGAAAGCAGAGGATTTTCACTAAGGGCGCGTTTTTTACACGAATAAAGCAAAGAATTCAACGTCATATTTACTACACTACAGTTAAAAACGAAAATTGTCCCCTCTAATGTGTTTGGTGTTATTGTCTGTTGAATTATTTTGGTTCTTTAATATGATTGAGGAAAGACTGATATATTAAAATATAGTTATTGACATAAACCCTTTTATTATTGCAAAGCAACGACTACAAGATGAATTGTATGGACTATCAAAGTGCAAGGCTCTTCTAAACATTTTCTTTCACTCGTTACAGCTTGTTTGTGTTACAACGGTCATAAAGCAGAGTTCCCTTTGTAGCCCAGCACACGTTTCGCATGCAGATGCAGCTCGCAAGGAAAGATTGATTTCTTGTAACCCGTCGCTAAACTGAACGTTACATTCGATGCGAATGTCATGAGCACAGTCGCAACAAATTCCGGGCGCAAACACAGTAAAGGAGGCTTACGCAAATGCAGGAAGACCGAGATACGCCCCCTGCGTGCAAGCTGTCTCTCCCGGCTTTTCCTCTTTAAAATATTGAAGTGTCGCACGTGTAACAAGAAAAAAAAAGAGACGCGAACGCACACGATGGACTTTCGCTAACGCGAACGGCAGTATGCTTTTTTTAGGAGGGGGGGGGGGGGCAGGCGGAAAGAAATATGGACGATATCGAACTTCAAGACTTGCATGCCTATCCAAAGATCAAAAGAAATGTAGAATGGGCAAACGCTTTCGTTTTCAGAGCGACGATCGCGCAAGCAGAGGCCTTCATTCGGAGCCATACTTCTTGTCCTGGTGCACGCATAAATTCTAACACCCGACGCTACCGTATGAGTATAGGTAAGAACATCATAAGCTTATTAAAGTTTACTGCTTTCCCCCCCCCCTCTCTATGTTTGCGATCTATTTTATGTGTCTTCTAGTACGGACAGGTAAAGATAAAAACACTCGTCAAGACGAAAGAAAAGAAGGCTGCGAAAAGCATATCGCTAGCTACTTCTCTTCTTGTGCCTCCATTTCTGTACACTTTAGCTTCTGTACACAAATCCCTATCAAGTAGGTAAACTACACTCTATGAAAAAGAGATAAATAAGAATTTGGACTCCTTTTTTGTGAGTCTTGATTTGCTGCTTTTACGACCTTACTTTAAGAGACATGCGAAATCTCCTTAGAAATAATCATACTATTCTTGAACATCGTCCGGCTCATGACCAAGAAGCAATGAGCATGGGCCGGGCACGTAGTGCGTAGGCATGATAACCGCTGGTAATTAAAGATAACTGACCGGATTTCAAGAGAAGGTGATTGCGGGAGGGGGGGAGGCAAGAAAGTTAGGTGGGAAGACGAGATTAAAAAGTTTTCAGCTATAACGTGGCAGCAGACAGCGTAGGATCGGGTTAATTGGCAGAACATCAGAGAGGCCTTTGCTCTTCAGTGGGTCATTCAGGCTGATAATATTGATCATTATTATTGTTGTACTTCCGGTTCCGCTGGCTATTAGACTGTCGTACAGGACAAGAGATGGCTCGTCCGAAACAAACGCTCTTCAATGGAACATAATTAGGCAGAAACAGGTGGCTTCTAGCCCTCGAGCCAGCGGCAGCTCGTGAGGAGCAATTAGGATGACGATTGACGGTGTCTGCTAGGCTGAAGAAAAACTTACAAGAACGATGATACTATTTTCTGAGAGGAGTGGGACTCTAAAGGTAATTGACGTGTCTATTTAAACAGGCATTAGAACTAACTGACAACGATACCAAGGAAAGTATAGGAGATATGGTTTGTAAAAATTGCAGTGTAAATGTGAAGAAAGGAAAGCGGACGAAGAGATGACTTGCCGCTAGAAGGAACAAAACCTGCGACCTTCAAAAAATGCATCTGATGCTCTACTAACTATGCTACAGTGGCGGTCATCTCCTCGTCCAATTCGTAGGGCATACATGCAAATGTACCTCAAAAAATATGTTAATTTGCCTATTCGAAAATATGGAACCACAGCTAACTTATCATTGTATACGTCGCTTTAAAGGTACAGTAAAGCGAAATAATGAATTGATTCATAATGATGAATTGTGATCTGAGAACTATACTGTCAATAATTTCATTATCATAGATTCGTTAATAGAGGAGAGAGTCAAGGTCAAAGTTTCAATTTTGAATTTCGCGCCGAAATCTTCACTCAGAACGTCACTGATATCGATATGTATTTTTCGTACTTCAGTGTTATCGGCTCCCGGAAATTCGCTGATATTTTATATGCTAACTTTATAGCCCCATCAGATGATTATGTACTTCTTCTTCATCAGATTCAGATTTACGCATGGTCAAGCACGTCTGTTAGAATTTATGACGTCATGGCGTTTGGTGTGAAAAGTTCCTGGCGGCATTACCACCTACATTTTCTTTGCGTGTTTACTCATTTACCAAGCGTTTTCTCGCAGAGAAAGGGGCGTTTCTGGCATTGGAAAAGGGTACATTACTAATACGAGAAAAATTTCATTTACCTTCAGTGTCCCATGCTTTCAACAATATCGCCGTTAAAGTACTCCATACGATGGTTAACTAGGGCAACTAAAACGCGTGACACAGGTAGTAGAGACTGAGTTGATTCAAACGGTTCATTAGGGTCTTTTTCCAATTTGTGACTCCGTCTGTCTAGAAACCTTCATTGCTGTTTGCCCCCCGTGTTTTTCCTTACTCATTATTAGTGAACCAGGGGTGAATAGTATGTTTCTCATCATTTTCGTGGCACATACGCGCTAGAAGTACATGCGTACTTCACACTACGTCCACAGCAAGGCAAAGGCCCTTCCCATGTTCCACTAATCAAACCGGTCCTCTGCTTCCTGCTGCCCCATTATACCCGCAAACTTCCTAATCTCATCAGCCGATCTAACTTTCCGTCTTACCCTTGCGCAATTGCGTTCTCTTGGAACTCGGTCTGTTACGCGTAATGACCAGCGGTTATCCTTTCTACGCGTCTATCCACATTCCGCTTCTCAGCAAAATAAGAAAGGAAGTGGCGCCACCTTTTGAGGAACGAGTCCTCTCTCTTGAGCGGCGGCTTCTTCTGGATGTGGCTGATGGCTCCAGACAGCTGGACCGTGGTGCGCAGCTTGAGCCAGCGTGAGCGGCTGGCGCTTGCGGCGTTGGCGCTCGATGGCAGAGGCGAGCCAGAGTCCGTCGGCGCCGGTGAGCGCGGCTGGCCCACGTCTCCACCGCCTCCGCCGCCTCCACCCGCTGGGGGCGGCGGCACCGAGAGCGAGCTCGGCTCCTTGGAGGCCAACTCGTGGTCGGCCGCCGAGTCGGAGCACGAGGACGAGCCACGCCGCCAACGCCGGCAGTAGCCCTCGGTGGCCCTTCGGCCGAGGGAGTGCGTCGTCTCGTCTGCCCGTCCACCATCATGGCCGGACGGGGCGACGGCGTCACCGAGTCACGACATTCGCTCTGCAATAGAGGAAACGAGAAACCACGTTATGTTACACTATATACAAGTCGTCACGGTAGCAATGACTGTCATTCGTTTCGCGTACGTCCGCAGTACCAACATCGTAAAGCATATACATGGTCATATATGCTTTGCCCTCCTTTCTTTCTACTCGTCCTCTTCACTCTGACTTGCATTTCTCAACCGTTAGCTATAGACCTGTTCCACGTCTGTAAACAGCGGTAGGTGCCGTCGACATACAGGGACGCTTGTAGCGACGTCGCGGTGTGCAGGCTCCACCCAGACGAGAGGGTCGTCACCTCCCTCTATGACCAGGTGACAACTAGCACCGCAACTGCAAGGTTACCTCCGAATGCTGAAGCTAACTGAAGAGGGCAGTAGATTACGGAAGATAAAAACGTTAATAAACAGACAGAAAACGCAAATGAAAGAATGAAAAGAAATGGTTTCTACTATCTGCACACCATAAGAAGTAGGATCGTATTAAAATCGAAGCAAAACTTTAGGCTGCCTTATGCATCAAAACATTAGTAGATATTACGCCACTTTATGCCATTTCCACAAAAGTCAGCTTAATACAAAAAATGCAAGCATTCGAAACATCCAACATATTGAGAGATGAAAATAGCCCACGCCGAAGGCAATACAACAACATTCGAACAGCTCCGCCTCACGGGCACCGATGAAACAGCGAAACTATAGTGGCGTTCTTTTAGTCAGGCTAACGCATTTCTATGTTTTGCCAGTCTTTCTGATATTTTGCATCACTACTTTTTAAACGCTCCTTGGCAAGCTTTGGGGTGGTATAGTACAGCCACCACCTTTTATAACCACAAAGTATCATGTGACAATAGTAGGGCTACGGTAGCGCGCAGGTAATGTATTGCGCTTGCTGTTGGATTCTTCCTTTCAGTAGAAGTGCCTGTGGCTCGTTTGTTGACACCTATGATGCCAACAGCAGTTATCACTAATCCCGGACATGAAAGGCTCGACAAAGAACAACGTTTCTGTCAAAAAAAAAATCGAAATGGAGTGCGCTGTCGAAAAACAGCTTAGACAGGCCGAGCTTATCAAAAAAAAAAAGAGGAATTGGCCGCATATCAGCGGGCTTCGCAGCAAATTTTGAAACACGATAGTCTTCTGCCTGCCTTCTTTCGTGATTGCGTCGCATTTTCAGTGTAGCCTAAGGAGCACCACGGTTGCTAGAATTACGTATCTATGGATTTTCTTCTAGTAAAGGAACACACCACCTAATATTTACGTCTTGATATTTCGCCTAAGATATGAGTAATGTCTGCTTTTTTTATCGACGATGTTCATTAGTATGAACGCAGCCACAAGTTCAAGATGGGTGGCCACTAAGCAAATCCCGAAACTTTGGTCGGGTGGCTAAATCGTGTGAGAGCAAGACATACAGACAGACCGAAATTTCTGCGTTCAAGTATCCCAAGAAAGAATATGTCAACTGGAAAAAGGGCTCCCTTGCTTGATTCAGTGCGAAAAAGGTCTGAATCTAGACATTTCTGACGCCGAGTTGTGACCCAGAAGTGTTAGCTGCTGAGGGTGAAACAGTTTCGCAGAAAAGACGAATCGAAATGCACTCGCAATACGAAGCACAGAAAAGCCGTTTGTCTCAAAATAGTGTGAGAGAGTGCGTCTCTTTTTCTTCGCGAAACAAAAAAGTGAAGAACATATACACATGCGAAACTGGCTCGCTAAGTCCGGCTTGGCGTGAAGGGACAGATGAGGTCAGATGAGGCGAGAGACATTCCAGCTTCAAAATAATGAAGAAAATGAAGAAATGAAGACGAAAAAGAAGTGTGTGCCAAGACAAAGAAGTCGATGAAATCAGGGAAATTAGAGGTTGTCACATAATAAAACAAGCACGACTGGACTGTGTTACAGATATAGGAATTTCAGTACACTGAGGTAAAGCAAAAAAGAAAAGCTTTAACGAGAACAGCGGAGGTGACAGAAAGTACGGTGAGAATAAAACAAAAGCACTGCGATGAAAAACAAAAGGGGGGATTGAAGAGGGGCTGAACGCCTCTCCAGTTTTCGCGATATCCTGCCAGCTTTCCTCCCGCACCATTTGCACCGTGTTCCACCCCCTTTCATGGTCCATTGAGCGGTGTCGTCCCTCACGCCGAAGGGAAGAAGGCTGCTTTCTTGGAAGGCGCACGGTGGCTCTGGGCCGCGAAATGCTTCCGGAGCTGGGCATTGCGAAGGTTACTCAAGTAATGGGCAAATGGTGAAAGAGGTGATTCCTGGAGGTGGACCTGTAGCAGGATTTTGGCTAAGGGGGGTGGGTCAAGGCCGCTTTTTTTTTCATCCTGGCTACGAACCAGCCTGTTGTGGGGATGCGGATGTTTGAATGGATGTAAGCTATGGCCAATGAAAATACTATAGTTCACGACGGAAGTAATTCACAGATATCGAGCAATCATTATTATGAAGAGTTTGAGCATGAAGGAATTGAAATTTGCAATTGATGCAACATTGATATTGCAACAATGATATTGAAACATTGATATGCAACATCGATATATACGCAACAACAAGCCATTTTAGAAAGAAGTTGAGTACTATACGGATATACTAGGTGAGGTATTTGCCCTGCAGTGCACGTGGTGATGGTAATGACTCTCGTGATTACCGCGATGCTACGAAGGAAAAAGTTACGCAAGTATCCACTGAGATAATTCCACAGTAAAGGCGGAAAGAACTGAATAAATAATAAAATTGTGTGTTGCAGAATTTGCTGCATCGTGAGCACGATTTGTCAGAACTAATGGTACCAGCCCCGGCGTTCGCGAATCAACTTTTGCGTCAAAACTGTCAATGAAAAGGATATAAATATCTTTCCGCCTGAGGAAAGTCATGCCTAGCCTAGCATAACTTGACCTTACCTATCCCTTCTAATCCTCGTTTTATTGATTGATTTGTAGGGTTTAACGTACCAAAACCACCATTTGATTATGAGAGACGCCGTAGTGGAGGACTCTGGAAATTTTGACCACCTGGGGTTCTTTAACGTGCACCCAAATCTGAGTACACGGGCCTACAACATTTCCGCCTCCATCGGAAATGCAGCCGCCGCAGCCGGGAATCGAACCCGCGACCTGCGGGTCAGCAGCCGAGTACCTCAGCCACTAGACCACCGCGGCGGGGCAAGTCCTCGTTCTAAGCACTCTGATCTGGTAAGATTGGGCTGCGTCGGCATTATTGGTTTAGGTATCACTTTGATGGATATGTGGGGCTTAACGTCCCAAAACCACCATATGATTATGAGAGACGCCATAGTGGAGAGCTCCAGAAAATTCGGCCACCTGGGGTTTTTTTTACGTGCACCCAAATTTGAGTACACGGGCCTACAGCACTTTCGCATCCATCGAAAATGCAGCAAGCCGCAGCCGGGATTTGATCCCGCGACGTGCGGGTCAGCAGCCGAGTACCTTAGCCACTAGACCATTGATGCGGGTCTTTTTTTATACTTAGGGTATAAGTTATGTCGGGCTAAGGTCAACATTGGTTCGGTTCCGTTGGATGAAGTTATATTTCGATGGAAAACTGTCCACAACTCTTCGCAAAGTGTCTCTGTCATCATTTGACTATATTCATAATATGCAAAAAGAAATTTAATAATTTATCTTACATTGTATAATTCCACAGTCATGTGAGCTCGAGACAACTGCCAACTAAAGCCATCGCCCAGTGACATTATGGACAAAAGGAGGCGCTAAATAATCACTTTCTTAAAAAGATAAATCAAGAAGCTCTAAAACTGGCCTCCGTGGAGAAATTCGAAGGCAATCATAAAAAGAATGGTACAGAAAGAAAAGGAGGCGCAGGGAAATAAATACCCAGAAGGTCAGCGCAGATTAATAGAGACAAACGGGGCAACATCAAAAGTATAATAATAATAGAGCCTATAAATCAAATAAATATACGCGTACGTTGGCATTTAGCCTTTATTCCTCGCTTTCATTTCCCTATGCAGTTTGGGGAGGGGTGCAAATGCGGCTCTCAGTATGTGCCCGCCCCCCCCCCTGCCTCCCTTTCTCTTCCGATTCCTATGCAGCTCAGGCAGGCAAATGAGGGCTCTCTGAATAGCCGCAATCCGCCGTCCGCGCGAAGCAATTTGAGCGAAACATTACTCTAGGTCTCGCACTCGTGGCGAGCTGAAAGCTTTTACAGTCCCGAAATAGTCGGTCCTTGTGCACTAACGGGAATGAGCCTTTTTTTATCTTTTAAATTTTATCAATTCTAATCCTCGCGAAGATAAAGGAGACGTTTTCAAAGAAAAAACGACTTTGGCCATCCCATTGTTCCGAATGGTGGTGCAAAAAGTGGCCCGCATAAAGTTTAAGTCTTGGAACAATGTTTTCAACGTCTCGCGCTAGATGTCTGTATCGATAACGACTATTGGGAGTCCGGGAAAAGAACAAACTTAGTGAAACAATAGAAAAAAATTAACTTAGGGCTTGGTGGGATTGACTAATCAGGCCTCATTTCCTAAGGTGCCAACAAGTAGAAAATAAAAAGCGATGTGAAACACTGATGGAATTGGAAGTACTACTACTACTACTACTACTACTACTACTACTACTACTACTACTACTACTACTACTACTACTACGACGACGACGACGACGACGATGACAACCACGACAACGATGACAGCACAGGGTCAACTAAGTCTGCTTCGTCTCGGTCTACCCTGTGCCTTTTCTGTCTCTATCCTAAAGTTCTTTTTTTTGTAGTTTCATAGTAAAGAGAAAAATAATGATGAAAACTAAGAAGGGAGGTAACTGCAAGGAATAGGAAACAAAAAATATCTTTTTCTTCAATTTTTTTATTACAGCTTTCTGGCCAGTCCAGAACGAAACAATAAAAATGAAACAGGTTCCCGGTCCACGGGTGATTAAATTTTCAACTGGAAACACACGCATGGAGTGACAGAAGAGCGGACTCGAGATGAACTCTTCTGCTTCTTGTTAAAAGAGAAAAAAAACGCACTTCCATAAATACCAACTGGCAATCTCTAGTGAGCGATGACTTCTAATTGCACCGCCGGGACAAACGAGGTTTTCTAGGCATGTGCCAAAAAGCCCCATCCTCGTTCTCTTTCTCATCCCCGCCATCACTCTTGCAGTCCTGCAGGCTTCGAAAGTACGTATCTTTCTATTGTGTTTCTCTTAACAACCTTCCTCAGCAGCAGGCCATTCACGTTGGTCTCATCACGGGGCTCATTCATTCGCACTTCTCTCTCTCTCTCTTTATCGAGCCGCCTCTCCCCTTTTTTCTTGTATACAAGCGACGTGTGCGGCGTTCAAAACGTTCCAGAGTTGGGCCCGAGCTTGGTGTGGGTAGCCGCTGTAGCATGCGGCCACATCATTATTGTCATTTTAATTCGTGTAAACGTTCATGAGCGGCAGAAAGAAAAAAAAACAGACGAGCACCATTTCGCATGATCAGCATTTCGTTCTTTCTCTTTGTTTTTTTGTTTTCAACGCGATAGCATTCAAGAGCTCGTTTCGCCGAAATTCCGGCGGACGCACGAACGCATGAATAGACACATGGACAGCCGCACGGACGGACGGATGGATGGACGGACAGACAGAAGCACAGGCGAACTCTTCGCCCCACTCATAATTCTGCACTACGTGAATATGCTGTGATTTTTTTACTGTTTTCTTGTAATTAAAATATACAAGGAAAAATAAACTTTGCACGGGTAGGGACCGAACATACAACCTGATGAGAGGAAGAAAACAGAGAGAGAGATAGATAAAGATGCAAGGAAAGGCAGAGAGGTTAACCAGACGCACATCCGGTTTGCTACCCTGCACTGGGGAAGGGATGAAGGGGAGAAAAGAGGTTGCAGAGAGATATGAAGGTACACACAATCACGAGCACACTCGGGGGAGCACACACAGTCTACAGTCGGTCGCTCAGGTTTGCTGTCTTTAAGTAAAGTAAGAGTGCTTTAGTCGCTTTCTGCGCAACTGAGGCAGATACCCAAAGTCCCAAAATCTTCTGCACGCCGAATGGTCTAGAGTCAAGTTGATTCAAAACCATTCGGAGCTGGCATCGCTGTGTGTTGTAGCAAGCGCAGCTGCACAGGACGTGTTCAATGGCCTCTTCAGCTCCGCAAGAGTCGCATGTAGAGGTGTCTGCCATACCAATGCGAAAGGAGAACACCTTTGTGAATGCAACACTAAACCAAAGGCGGCATAACAGTGTCGCATCGGAGCGGGAAAGTGGTGATGTTAGCTGCATCTTGAGCGAAGAATCCGGTTCATATAAGTGGCACCTTTGGAAGTTGGTAGACGACCAGAACGTGCGTGTAAGATCTAGAGCCAGCAGGTAAAGTTGTCTTGCTGCGTCGTTCCTTGATAGAGGAATCGGGACAACACGGGTTCCTTCATGGGCTGAGCGGGCTGCATCATCGGCTAATTGATTTCCGGTAATACCGATATGTCCAAGCAACCATTGATATATAATATCATGCCCTCGTGCTAGAGCTTCATGATGGCAATGTCTTATTTAATGTACCAGTTGTTCATGATTTCTTCTACGC
Organism: Rhipicephalus annulatus; assembly: GCA_013436015.1. NCBI lineage: Eukaryota > Metazoa > Arthropoda > Arachnida > Ixodida > Ixodidae > Rhipicephalus > Rhipicephalus annulatus. The sequence continues at coordinate 111,778 of WOVY01006225.1, read as the reverse complement.
ATGGCAAACTGCAAACTCTGAAGTGCTGCCTTCGAATCACAGAATATGATCCATTTTTCTTGACGCTCTTGAACAAGATAGTGAAAGCAGCCCTTATAGCAGCAAGCTCTAATGCCGTAGACGTAGTCATACGCGACAACCTAAATTTGATTGTCATTGCTGCAGCCGGAATTACAACGGCACCTGATGTGCTGCTGGACGAGACGGACTCATCAGTGTATATCTGCGTTCAGTCCAAGTACAACTCATATAATAATAGCAATGTTGCTTGCTTCAGTGCTACTCTGGAGTGATTGCTTTTCTTTTTGATACCCGGAATTTCTAGACGTACTTGCGGCTGGCCGAGGCACCACAAAGGACATGCAATTCTCGTTGCTGGCGTATATCCTGATGGAATGCTGTTTAGGTGCTTGGCTATGACGTCTGAAAACGTAGCACGTGGTCTTCCGGAGGGTAGAAGGGCCAAGTGGTGGTCGGGGACACGGCTAGCATGTAGAATGCGCGCTCTGAGGCAATCCACAACTCTATATATCCTGACAATATTGTCTTTGGCAAGCACGATTGTGGCATAAGTAGAAGCGCATCGGGGCAGTCCTCAGCAGATACGCAGCGCCTGACTCTGCAAACTCTCCAATGAATGAGTATTGGATTTGCAAGTGTTAGTCAGTACCGGGAAGCTGTAGCGCAATAGACCTAGAAATAGGGCACTGTACAGCTGTAGCATGGAGGCCACAGAAGTTCCCCAAGCTTTCCCGCACAAGAATTTCATTACATGTACAATAGATAGCAGTCTCTTCTTCAAGTACGGCCAATGCGGGCTCCACGAGAGACTTCTGTCGATTATTATGCCCAGGAAACGATGCATCCGTGCATATTTGACACACTGCTTATTGATGTAAACGGGGTATGGCGTCATTGGTTTGCGTGTAAATGCCATCAACGCGCACTTCACAGTTGATATAATCAGGTCTTGTTTCTGAAGGTAGGCTGTTGTGAGGGTTGCTGCCCGCTGTATTCGTGCACGCACCTGAGGGCGAGTAATTGCAGCACTCCAGAGGCAAATATCATCGGCGTATATGGATAGGCATACCGACTTTGGCAGAATCTCCGCCAGACCAATGAGGGCAACATTGAAGAAGGTGGGGCTTAAAACACCTCCCTGAAGTACTTCGCCATAGGTGTAACGTTCAGTAGTTTTACCCTCATCCGTTTTCACAAAAAAAAAACCCTGCCAGTTATATAATCTTTTATCCATTGAAACATTCGTCCACCAATGCCCATTGCTGCGAGAGAAGTGAGGATGGCATCATGAGCTACATTATCATATGCGCCCTTCCCGTCAAGAAAAAGTGCCACTGATATACGTTTGCGACTTTTTTCTTGCTGAAGAAACGTCGATAAGTTAAGGACACAGTCGATAGAGGAGCGGCGTCGACGGAAGCCTGTCATGCAGGAAGGCTAGTTGGTTTATCGTTCGAAGTACCACTTGAGACGAAATAGAGCCTTTCGGCTTGCGGTCCCTACGTGGGATTAGCCGGGTGGCGCGGGGTCTCCCCTGTGTCTTCTCAGGACAAAAATAAAGTTTTAATCAATCAATCAATCAATCAATCAATCAATTTTTTTCATCACTTTTCCGAGGCAGCTTGTTAGCGTAACAGGGCGATACGCTATCAAGTCTAATGGTGATTTTCCCGATTTCAGAAGTGGTATTAATCGACTTATTTTCCATTCTCGGGGAACACTGCCCCTGAGCCAGGAGCTGTTGAAGCATGTTAAAAGTCCTGTTCTGGCTTTTTGTCCAAGATGTCCCAACGCACCATAAGTATTACCATCAGGACCTGGCGATGACGTGCGCTTAGAAGCGACTAACTCACTTTCCAGTTCTTCCACGGTGAATGGAATGCCTATTTCTGGTAATTGCGTCTCGGGAACGATCACGGCGTCGAAGCTCTCGTTCATAATATTCCCGGCAACTCTCGTGCAAAATTCTTCAGCCACCTCCAGTTCTGATTTTCCATAATGGAGTTTCAAAGCTTTAAAAGGGCGCTGTTGTTGCGGAGAGGAGCGAAGACCACGAACGGTTCTCCAGATACATGACAACGGTTTATGAGGGTCTACAGATACGCAGAATGCTTTCCAGCGTTTGCTCTCTAGCTTGTAAATGCGTCGTTGAATCTTTTTCTGGAGCCGTCTTGCTTCCCTCAGGTGGTAAATTGATCTTGTGCGTCTGTATCGTCGTTCAGCACGCCTTCGCATAGCTCGTAATCTTTCCAGTTCCAGACGAGAATCATAATTTACATTTGGACGCTTGCATAGCTTCTGCGGTGGTATTTTCAAGGCTGCAGGCAAGGCCTTCTTGGCAAGCGTCTTCAAGACGCGATGTAAACATCGACCAGTCAGTGCCAATTACAACACCGGAAGAGAAATTTTTTCTGATACCTTCGATATTCACGTTGGTGGGTATGTGATCACTCCCATGAGTCTCAATATCACAAAATCATTTAACTTTGTGAAAGAAGCACCGTGACACCAATGTCAGGTCAAGGCAACTGCCATACGTGAGACCCCGCAGATATGTTGGGGTACCATCGTTCCTGATGGAAAGGTCGTAGTCGGAAGCGAATGTAACAATATTCCTGCCCTTGGCATTCATCCTAGTGCTTCCCCGAAGCATGTGATGGGCGTTGAAGTCACCGGTGATGATCCAAGGCCCAACGGTCCTGATTAGGATGTCTTTTAATCTGTCGCAGTCAAATCGTGATGACGGTGATATATATCCACCAATAAGTGTGAACGAAACAGCATTCTTCTTTACGCGAAAACACACGTACTGATTGTTGTCATTTGATTTTATTGGGTGTGAAAGATAAGTCAAGTCCGTGCGGATGTAAACAATTACTTTGCTTCGTTCTTCGCAAGCGGCTGAACAAAAAGCTTCATAATCGGTCAATCTATAAGGTGTTGAGACGTTTGGTTCACATAAGACAAGTATAGGGAATTGATTGGCCGGAACAAATTGGCGAAATTCCGAGATACGGGTCTTCATGTTTCCGAAATTCCTTTGAAAAATCGACGCACTTTTAACTTCAGTGCGGAAGATGAGATTTTGTTTAGCCATTGTGCTTATACGATGTTAGCAAGCACTGGATTCAGTGCATCCAGTATTTGCAGTGCACTCTTAGCAGACGGAAATTGTATGCTGCTCAGTAGCGTGCGAATCGTGGCAATTAATAATTGCATGGTTGCAGTCACTTGCCTGTCTTGGTAGGAAAGATCTCAAACTGGGATCCCCGGCTGGCCGTCAAGAAACTCCTTCGGTTCGCTTGACGCTGCTTCCTTTTGAAGTGCAGGTCACTCTGTCGCATTTAGGGTATGCTCACTGGCTTTGTCCTTTACAGCCTTTCCCACAGCATGTGGTCTGGGAGGAAAAGGAGGTGGTAATGATGAGGGAGCTGGCAAACGCATCGAGGAGGTAGCGGGCGTCCTCGAAGACCGACGTCCACGTGAACGACGCCTTCTGACTTCACCTGCGGCTTCTCGATGAGATGAGTGATCGCGCACCATTTCCTTCAAGATGGCGATTTCCTTCTGAATTACGCGGGCAGTCCTTCGATGTGGCTTTATGAGAATCATTGCGATTCGAGCATTTCTCGACAGTAGCGACGCACTTATCCGCTGCATGGGGCTCGGCGCAGCGCTGGCATACCACCGAATTCTCGCAGACGCTACTCACATGTCCAAGTTTCATGAATTTACGGCACTGGAGAAGCTTTGAAATGAAAGGCCGCACAGCATGTCTGAAGTACCCCACCTTCACATGAGAGGGGAGGGATGTGCTCTTAAACGCAATCTTCACACAGCGAGACTTGCCTAACCGGGTGGAATAAACAATTGGAGTATCAGTTGTTGACTTGACAAGAAATTGTATGTCATTATTTGAAATAGTCACATCTATGTCGTAGATCACGCCGGTTACTACATCACATCCCAAGGGAACATGAGAGCGCACCTGATTGCCGTCCAAGTCAGTTACACTGCGCAGAACGCCCAAAGCACTTGCGTGCGAAACGTCAACAGCCAGTATATTCTTTCAGGCGTTCCCTCTTATGTCCGTGATCTCATTTGGCACGAGCGCTTCCAGAAACCTCGACACAGACTGTCTGTTAAGGCGTTTCATGCTGACGGTAGGAAGTGCAGGCAGAAACAGGATGGTTTAATTGGTCGACTTTGGCGCTTCACTTACAGTTTGAGCACTTGAATATGAAGATGTCCTCATATTCTTCCTCTTCGCTTTGCGGCTGCACACAGATTGAAAACCTTCATCTGAAAAGTCATCACTGCTGAGATAGTAGGCATGAATATCTTCACTGTCGCTGTCGCTCGCTTGTCCAATCCGCTTTCTGGAGGTGGCCGCCGCTGACGCCGCTGGTGCCGGCAGGCGCCCGGGGCGGTCGACATCCATCCCCTCAAAGGAAGCAGCGAAAACCGAACAACAGACTTAAATTGCCACTGAATTACGCCGGAGTTAGCAGAAGTAGCTCTTATTAAAACACACTTCTTCGTCTTCTCCAGAAAACAGAAACAGGAAGAAACCAAGGAGGTTAGCTAGAAGAGCGTCTGGTTGGATGCTCTTGGACTACACTGAGGCATTAGGGAACGGGAACAGAGAGATGAGAGACAGAAAGGGGGGAGATAAGGAAAAAGACCCTGAATCAATGAGTATACGCTTAGGGAAGCGTGTAATGCTGGGCCACAAGTCAGAGACGCTGACACAAGCCTGAAAAAAACAAAAAACAAGAAAAAAAACGAGAGTGTCTCAAAGGGACACTCAAAATGCACAACGAGTTGTTTTAGATTGATAGGCTGCACTCTGAGATCTATAATGTCATAAGTTCAGCTGTCATGAATTCATTATTAGCGGGAAAAATCAAGGTTGAGGTTTCAATTTAAAATTTCACGCCATAATCTTGTCGCGTGACGTAAGAAATTCCCGATTGTACTTTTAGTATTTTCGCGACATTGGCTCATTTACATTTTCTGAGAATTTGTAAGCTCACTCTATGACAACTGCAGATTACAATTTTTTCACTTTCATTGATTAGAAGCTACGTAGGACCCAGTAAATGCCTTCAAAAATTGATGACGTCACAGTGTTTGGTGCAGAAATCTCAAAGTGGCGTCTACGCGCGCAGTTTCTTTTCACACGTTTTCACGGTTTTCAAGAAAAATAGGAGGAAAAGAACGACAGGGAGCTAGGTTAACCAGTCTATAGGCAGCCGGTTTAATACCCTGCACATGGGAGGGGGATGGGGGAGATAAGAGATAGAGAGGAGAGAGGGAAGAGAGAGAAACACATCACATTAAGCAGCATACGCGCACACACTCAGTCATAGTCAAGTCTTGTCTTTCGTAGTGTGGGACATTGCTGTTGCAGCCGCTTCTTCAAGTCCGTGCCGCCTACAAATTCTCGCTTTTCAAGTATCGTGTCGCGGTAAGAGGGTTGTTTTCGGAATTGCGAAATTGTACTCTACTAATACGCGAAAAAGCATTCTGCTTTTCAGTGTCCCTTTAAGACCTTGCTGACGAAAGAAGGGGATTGATCAAGCGCTTTTTTTTCTTTTGTTATGAGCAACCTAATCAAACCAACAAGAATTTCAATAATCCAAATCCAACAATAGAGAAAAATAGAAGTGAACTAGGAATTGCCTGCTTATTGGAACACTACTTCTGAAGAGGAACGAAAAAAAATCATAGGAAAGAAATCTGAAAAAAAAAGGGGGGTGACGGAACGGAGAAAGCGATAAGAAAGAAAAGAAGGAAGACATCACAGCTAACTACATCACACGCCGAGTAAAAGGGTTACGGACGAGTATGCTGTCCGGTCGAAAACAAAAATCACATTGCACTTCATTGGATGCGACACTTCCTCTGCGCAAAGTTGCAATGAACAACATCGTGAGCAACTGCAAAAAAACCACATCCACAAAAAAACTGCAACAGGAAACACAACAAAGAACTCAACAAAATAGTGCAAGAAAACCACGTTAAAGGGAAATATTGATGTGCATTGGTTTTGTTTCTGGTGATATTTAGAGAAAATGACATGAAGGACAACGGAAATGAAAGAATTGAGGACAATTTCGTCTAATGTGGCACCGACAAATCAAGGCACTGCGCCCTGAAATCAAATTGAGGAGGCGGACAAATGGAGTCTTCAATCTGGCAACTGCTGCCAGATTGAAGGAAAGACGACGACTTTGTAACTTGTCGTCAGCCTGTCTTTCTCTCTCTCTTTGCTTCTCTCCCCCTATATTTTATTTAGTTTTTTTTCGTGGGCTCTAATCAAAGTTGTCGTAACAACGCAAGGACGCACAGAACGACGTAGCCAAGCGCTTGTCGCCGACCTCTCGTTTGTCCTTTCGTCCTTTTATTAAGGCTAAAGCCTCAGACGCGTGTCTTATTAAGGAAAAAGCCTTCAATAGACGTTAAGTTGACCGTCGGCGCCACACGAGTGCTACAAGAAGTCATTATCTCGTGATGAAGTCACAATATGACGTCATCGTGACGTCATAAATTACTGTATTGTTTCACCACGAAGTTACTACCATTTTTTTTCATCACCAGAGGGTTCAGCCTTCCGCTAAATCTTGTGTAATCCTCATCACTAGAAATTGCATCATTTGTTATTGTAATGTGATGTACCCCTACAAATGAGCATCTCTGCATTTTGTTTATCAGGTGCATGTCCTGTTTGCTCTCGCTAACAATAATAAAATGTTACTTTTTTAGTGTTACGTAGTAAAACACGTATAATTGCGTTTCAATGCTTCAACTACTGTGTGATTACGCACTGTATATTCCCCCCTGCCTCACACAATATTCCAGCTGGAGCTCGCGGGGGCCTTGTGAATAAATAAATTGATAAACTAAACTTGTGATGTCACTATGTCGCCCCGTGATGACGTCATCACACGACATCGTCACTCAGTCAGGGGTGGGCCGATCACGGAGACCATACAAGGCTAGAGGAGGTGCCTTATATTTCAGAGGCAGTGCACAATTCCGCCAGGTGCGGACAGCTTTTGAAGGGGTGTATCAGGTACGATACATAGACTGCGAACTAAAAATTTTGGGTTTCACTTTCGAGTCTTCCTAACAAAATTCGTTAGGTACCGTGCGAGTTTTGGCGCTCCTGCAACAACACGAACTATCACTTAGACGAACTATCATTCGGGCCCTGTTTTGCAAGCTTGATGACTGAATGGCTCGAGCAGTGGTCAGGGTGCGTGGATTCTCACTTGAAGTTCGCGGGTTCGATTGCACATTTCGATTGAAACGAAACGTTGGAGGCCCACGTGTCTTTGCGATGTGCGAAATCTCGGGAACCATCCACGGCGTCTCTCGTAATCATATCGTGGATTCGGGACGCCAAAACATCATTATTATTGCTCGTAAGACAGTTAGAACGACATCGCCTAAATACACCTTCGAAAAGCAAGAAAGAAAGAAAGAGAACAATTCGGCTGTATCGCCATACACCCAATTTTTAAAAGGCACAGTGGAACTAATCTATTTTTACTATATGGCACCGCATACTGTCCCGTTTCTTTTCGTTCGTCGCATTAGAATTGGGAAATCGGGATCCGGGTTCGGTGACATGCGGTTTTAATCAGCGACCCCCTGTGAAACGGGTATTTTACGACAGCTTTTCAAGCGTGTCACCAGCAACGTGTGGCGTGTGACGAACCCCTTTATTTAGCCTTCGTAAAGCGTAGCTACCCTATGCGTTGCGTTCGCTATAGCCGTGGCTATATGGGGGACAATAGCGTACGAAGAAACTCGGTGAATAATTGCGAGCGCAGCTGTCATGCGGGTTCGCTGGGACGCGACCGAATGACGTCGGCAATTACACCACGCACGCTTTCCATAAAGTCCTATGCGAGCAGAAAGCGTGTGCGTGGTTTTCTATACGAGCTCGTGCGTTAATCATTGAAGCGTTCTAAAGGCGGGTACGCACACTGCTGCCAGATTTGTTCTGAAACACATTCTGGCGTCGCGCCCTGCGAAAGGCGCATTTTTTTTTAGTTCGCCGATGGAGCGTGTAGTACGGAGCCAAGATGGCGGACCATTAATTACGTGTTGAGCCATCCACAGAGTGCCTTTCGGGTCGAGACAGGAGTGACACCTCCCTCAACGCTCCCTATCGATCTATTTATACACGAAGGAAATTGGCGCATGTACGTTTGATATGGCAAATTGCTATACCTAAAGACAAACTTTCAAACAAAAACTAATAATAGAAACTAAGACTCTTGATGTGAACACCCGCTTTGGTCGTGCTGAAAAGAGAATAGTTGCCATATCGGGCACGAACTCCAGGAAAGAATTCCTCGGTCGAGTCGTGACGCTCCAGACTTACAATACAATTTCGCATCCATCTATCCCTTCTAAGAACAGCGCGAAGAAGACTTTCCACTTTCCGAGTCCAGCTTCGGTGAAGTGGAAGTAGGTCGGCCTCCAGTGCGACAGGTGCTGGGTTCGATTCGCAGTGCCGTCGGGCATGCACCCTATCTCTGGAGGAGGAGGGGGGTGATAAGAGATACTCAATTGATCCGGTACTCGGTGTAGTGTATGCTCAATCATATCCTATCTTAGGCACTATCTACCTTTCTTCTTCCCTTCCTCCCAAGCAGAAGCACGGCTGCCCTACAAGTTTCCGGTTTTCAGCGAAAACCATAAATGGAGGGTCTGGGTTACCTATACGTGCATGCACAGTTCACTGTCAAAAAAAAAAAATACCAGCATGAAATCTTGGACGAGTTTGTGTGACACGACGCAAAATAATATTTCAGTAAAAAAAAAAGTCCTTAATGTCGCCGCTACGAATCCCGGCCACCAACAGCGAATGCTATTTTTGCCATGGCTTGTGTGACGTCATGTGAGGCATGGAGCACAGCCGTCGTCCTCTGACAAGGTGTCAGCCACTGCAAGTAATTGAATTTCAATGTGAAGCTGAAAAAATTCGGTAGATCCCACGTAACTGGGAATCGACGTTATGCGAAGCATGTGGAGGAAAGGTGACCGTTTTGCAGTTCTTTTTATTGAGCGACACGTCTATAAATGACGCTAAATATATGTACAAATGCTGCACGCACGAACATACGTCGAACAGTTGCAGATGTTTATATAACCAGTTGTTTGCACTTGCGCAACGATGCCAACTGAAACATGCGTATAAGCAACACCAGAAGCTGATATGAAGCGCTGATGCTCGCGAGGGTGGTGGCCCTGGACACTGCTACATAAATCAACTTCAGCGCATGACAACTAACCACAATTGACGTTAACCCGACGTGACGGCTGTATCAAAAGAGTAACTTATGTAATGTTTATAAAATTAGGTAGGCAACACTCCAACGAATATTGACGTTTCACGAAGGTTGGCGTCTATTTGAAAAGTAAATCCGGGACCTGGCGTAGCTCTGTGGTAGAATGCTTCACTGCCACGCAGAATGCTTGGGTTCAATTCCAGCTGGGACCCTGACATTTATTCTTTGCATTAGTCGGGTCAACGCTACGGATGTCGGGTATTTCTTAACGGTCGCGCGTTAAAATTGCCCATACGTGCTGTCGTCGTTCCTGGGTATATACTAAGTGTCAATCACCTGTGGCACATACCCGCATACCAGTGGCACATACCTGCAAGTGAGTATGTGCCACTGTCTGGCGGGACGTGTTTGACGACGTACGCGACGGGATTGGGACATTATTCATGTCTTCACCAGCACGTCATACTCGTCAAACCATCTTACCCTCTCATGCTAATTTTGGTTCATGCCAAGTTAAGGGGGGTGAGCACGAGAGCACCTAAACGTAAGTGGCTAGATAGATAGATAGGTAGATAGATAGATAGATAGATAGATAGATAGATAGATAGACAGATAGATAGATACGCTAAATGTCGCCGAAGTTCACTAAGAAATGCTACGCATTTCAAAGCTGGAACTGCTCATGAGCACCTGACCAGGTAACAAAGTCACTCGCCAGAATGCAGATGCTCGCGCAGGAACCAGCTTGCTCCGCAATGACTCGCGAGTGCGTCAGTGTTGTCCGACTCTTAGGGCGTCGCGTATTCCAATATAAACATAAAAAAATGCTCGACCAAGTGTGTTGAAAGCTCTTTTGCCAGCCCGTTCATGAACGCAAAAGTATTCACCCACATAACACAGATTATGATGCCAATTTGAGTGTCATTGCCACTTCATGTGGGTTGCCAAAATGAGTGCGTTCCTCACCTGATATCGAACCACTATCTCGCCCCGCCTCGGTGGTCTAGTGGCTAAGGTACTCGGCTGCTGACCCGCAGGTCGCGGGATCGAATCCCGGCTGTGGCGGCCGCATTTCCGATGGAGGCGGAAATGTTGTAGGCCCGTGTGCTCAGATTTGGGTGCACGTTAAAGAACCACAGGTGGTCTGAATTTCCGGAGCCCTCCACAACGGCGTCTCTCATAATCATATAGTGGTTTTGGGACGTTAAACCCCACAAATGAATCAATCAATCAAACCACTATCTCTCTTCATTTTCTCAAATATCCTCTTGCTCACGGCCTACAACGTTCACTGTTTCATTGTGTTGCTTAGTGAATTCGTGAGCATGTTTGTAGAGTATTGTCAATGCACTTGGCACCAAGTGCGATAAGCAGTCTCTGCCAACGTAAGTTATGCAGTTTGCCTAATATGTAGTCAATTATTTTTTGCTATCCAAAAAGTCAGTGCATGACGTCTTATAGCTCCGTATTGCACAATGCATTCTGTTCTTTTCTTCTTTAGGGTTGGCTAACGTTAGTAGGATAATTCATCACGATGTTCTGTTGGTTATAGCGCTTGACTGCTGATACGCAGGTCAGAGATTTGAATGCTAAGTTTATATACTACACGTGTATAATAATAATAATAATAATAATAATAATAATAATAATAATAATAATAATAATAATAATAATAATAATAATAATAATAATAATAATAATAATAATAATAATAATAATAATAATAATAATAATAATAATAATAATAATAATAATAATAATAATAATAATAATAATAATAATAAAATCAGATGGTCGACATTACATAATTACAGCGTGGTTTAGCCACGCTGTAATTACCCCAACAATTATGAACGTTAGTGGACAACCCAGCGTGGATGACGTCGAAAATTGCGAACTCTCCAACTCTCGGTGACACGAACATACTGCGTCACCGAGGTTCTAGCTCAACAAGCCACTAGTTTATCTTCGCGGTGGCTCCTCGATCGTTCATATTACAACTCCTAGGAACAGGACAAGACAAAAGTTTTGACCCGCAAAAAGAACAAACGCCTTGATCGTGCGTGCATACGCCAACGCCTTTGCGCTGGCTATGCGGTGTCGGGCGCTTGCTCGAGCCAGGTTGCCCGTGGAAAAACAGGAGCCGTATTAACACGCGTGCTTTCCTCCGCTCTTCTCTGAAAGCAATTCTCTCACAGTGTCTTTTTTTTTTACTTCTCAGGCATTTTTACGTCATTTACTCCGTATAGCCACCTCGGAAGCGTATATGCTCCTCCTTCCCCTTACTCAGTTTTCGTCTTCGGTGTTTTTTTTAATAGCCGAGAGAGGGATATATATGCAAGAGAGGCTTCGTCGATGGATGAGCGCCTTCTCCCGACGCTGTCGGCACCGTCTCGGCCCTCTTCTTTCGGCCTCTCGAGTCGCCGCACTAATCTAATAAAAAGCCCACGCTAAATCCTCGTGACCGTGTGCGGAGCAGCTTCGCGGCTGATGCAGACCTCACACAAGCGGCGTCTGGGCGTGCGCTTCGGCACCTAGAGGACTCGAAAATGAGTCACGTTTTATACTTTCGCTGATAGTGTATAGCGTTCGCTACCCAAAGTAGGTCGTCAAACTCGATACTCAAGTTTGACAAACAATGAATGAACTCTCTAACAAAACTTCGAAGAGGTCACGAAGAAGGAGGACAATCGACGGGTAGAAGGGAAACGTACACTTCTCAGAGGACTATAGGAAGCAAAGATTGAGGAAAGAGGGAAGGGGATGTTATGTTACTAATTCGAAAAATGAAGAAAGAGAAAGATAAGGATAAAGTATGCACAGAAAGCACTGAAAAAAATTGAAGTGATTTGTCACGAGGTCCCCGAACGATAAATGAGTGAGCATGAAGTGATAGCAGGAAACAATGTGCGAGCAACCAACAAAGCACTCATCCCACTAAAATAGCTGAGAGGCCAGGTATTCGTGTTAAAGAGACTGGGCGTTATACGCAATGGTTATTCGGGGTATGAGGTGTCTGAACTTTTCCCTTATATCCATGTTTTAATGGCCACTTGTTTTAACAGTCATATCAATCTAGCATTCATCCTAAACGTCACGAATGCAGAGATTGCACATACCAAGAGAAGCGCAGAAACAAAACACCAAATTCCACCAGTTTACAAATATTTATTACACCGTACGTGATAACTGAATAGTATACTTAAGATTACCGGACATAACTGGCAAAAATTAGACGCACTTCATTTGCCATTGATGCGAAGTAATTTTTTGTATGCGTGTCGTTTCTGGGGTATACATTGACGAAAGAATGGCATTATTTGTATAAAGAAGAATAGTTGCTAATTGAAGCATGGAGATCGCGCAATGAGGGCAAAACGAAAGCGGATAAAAAAAACAAAAAAACTCACCACATGGTTGCAAACGACCTTGCGGAAAACCGAAACCTGGTAGAAGTGTTAAGAAAATGAAAGAATACAACCACCCGTTTGTAGCACGAAGCCATAAGGAAATCTGCACGCAGCGATTGATTGATGTGTGGAGTTAAACGTCCCAAAACCACCATACGAAAATGAGAGACGCCGTAGTGGAGGGATCCGGAAATTTTGACTACCTGTTTTTTTTTTAACGTGCACACGGGCCTACTGAATTCTCGCCTCCATAGAAAATGCAGTCGCCGCAGCTGGAATTCGATTCCGCGACCTGCGGGTGAGGTGCCGAGTACCTTAGCCACCAGACCACCACGGCAGAGTGATCCGTACGGATTTGTAATACGATATTGCCATGCTTGTATCCATCTGCTTGGAGTTATCAATGAATTCTTTTGTGTCCATGTGCTTGTAGTTGTTGATGAAGGCATCGATCCTGGGTTTGAACCCTGAACCAGGACGAATTTTTTGGCAACTAAGAGGCTTTTCTTTCTGAGAAATCCGTAGCGATTTCTTCTGGCTTCGTGCTACAAACGGGTGGTTGTATCTTTTCTTTTTTTCACAAAATAGCGCATAATCGAACACAAGACCTCATACACGTGTCACAGTGAGTTATACCAATCGCCAAGCCCGCAGCCAGAGGGGGCACCCTAGGGGCCACCCCCCCCCCCTTCTCCCCGGAAATTCAAATGGAAGACGGTGCTTTACCAAGGTCTAGCAATGAAAATAAGGGTTTTTTTCAAACGCTTAACAAGCGCTCTCCCATCCCTCTCCCCCGGTAATTGGCCTTCCGATTGCGCTGCCACGGCGTCAATCGTTCTCTCTTGCACCTTGATAGAGATAATCACACATGCGTAATCGTGGGAGGGTCATGTACCCGGTTATGGTGGTCCAGCAATTATAATGATCGACACGCTGTCTCGAAGGTCGCGGGATCGAATCCCGACGGAAGCGGCCGCATTTTGATAGAGGCGATAAACCTTGAGGTCGGTGTACTTATACATTCATGCCCGCGTTTAAAAAGCACGAGATGGTCGAAATTACAGGAACCCTCCACTATGGCGCCTCTCATTATCGTATTGCGATTTGAGGACGTAAAGCCTCAGAAAAAAAAAATTATGCACTTATTAGTATGCCTGCACGCGTTCTTTGTATTAGCGAGCGTTCTGCGCTATGCGATCACTATACAGCGGATATACGATCATAAAGTTCGGTTTCCTTTCGTTTTAACGTGCGCGAGAGTCACGAGTAAGGCAACAACGATACAAATACGAGAAGGACGAATTTCACTGCGTGTTTGTTTGCACGTGCTCTTCGCGACGCGAACGAATCGACAAGGCTGCTATGCAGCGACGATCTACTCGGTCTCCCAGGGTGGAAAAAGAACTTTCGGGTAACGCCTGGTAAGGTTGCTGGTTAGAGATAGACGTTATTGGTTTCGACGGCCGTTTACTTCACTAACGAGAGCGAGCTGTGCCTCGAATGCACCACACGATAACGAGACTAGGCACTATCGCCGCTTCCCTGTTTCACGTGTTCGCGATGACACCTCGCCAGGAGTGAGGAGCTCTTTTGTAATCACCTGAATTCTACCTGAATTCATACTGTCATATGCAGTGTCACATGATAAGCTGTCTAACATATAGCCGTAGATTATTTTAACTTTTTTCCCTGCAAATTGATGTACTGTATGTATTGTTCGTGTACACTCTATATATTTCATCTGTCATTTCTGTATGTCGTTCTGCGCATACGTTATCAACGGTATTTTTTTATAAATATCGTCATACACCCATTAAAGGAGGGCAATATACACAGTAACTGACTAATCATAACCGCTGATTTTTATTGTTTGTTTTGTTAGTGATGCTCAATTTGCGTAAGCAGTCTACGTCAAGCCGGAGTTCCCAATATATTGAATAACAATTCAGACTGCCGTGTTATCCTGCAATAGGTATGCAATTTCCACGACTGAATAACAGACAATGTCTAGAAAATTAATAAAAAAGAAAAGAAAAAAACAAAACAGAAGAAAAAAAAGCCAGCAAAAGTGATCAATACTCCCTCGAAATTCTTGCGAATTGTATCTGCATCGAGGGAAATCTTAGATTGGCTTCAATTTATCAATATGCTCGGTAAAATTTGAGTTAGAAAGTGCACTGCTGTTCAAAGTACGTTTTTCACCGAAATGCATATTGTGTGTTGCTGCACAGTACTAACCATAGGAAGCCCACAAATTTTGTGATCTTTTTTACTCCCCTCTCTCCCTCCCCATGCGTAGGGTAGCAAACTGGACGCATAGTCTAGTTAACCTCCCTACCTTTCCTACATTCCTTCTCTCTCTCTCTCTTGTAACCCAATTTCAGTTTTTGTAAGTATCCGAAACTGGCTCACCTAACAGGGTTAGACAGCTTTCTCTGCAAAATTGAGGTGAAAGGTGGCAGAACGGACTAAGAAAAAACGGCGTTTAACACGAGAGAAAGGAGTAGCCTTAAATAACTGTCAACAATACAACACTATTATGAGGTTGCGTGACTTAGTTGTAGATGAAAAGTAATTGAAATAAATGGGTCCATTTGGTTGTACACACAAAAACAAGTAAAAAGAGGGAATCTTCGAGCGAAAGATTCAATTTTTCTGCAAAATATATACATTATGCGTCCACAAGATTGAAGGCGACGGTTAGTGTGATGTGAATCGGAGAAGTGAAAGACGTGGTCAAGGGGGTATACTTCAACTATACAGTATAAAAAACAAACAAAAACATAAAAGCACGATGAGAATTGTGGAACTGCAGTCAAACTAAACAACCGCGCCTACTCGAAACGAGTTTCAGGATTGAAAAGGATATAAAGTGACAGAGAGAGAGATTCGCAGACAAAGTTGAAGCCCGCCGGGTGGCTAAGACCACGAGCAATCACGGCTAGCGGGAACAGAGTAAAGGAGCGGCAGTCCACTGTTTTTTTTTATTTTTTAGGGGTGGGGATGGGTAGAAGGGAGCAGCTGTAAATTTTGCTTTCGAGCTGTTACGCCGCTGTTCGTGCGTGAAACAGAAAGTGCGTTAGCTGGGACGAGGAATAAGTATCAGACTGTGTGCCTTTCGGTTGACTCCTACTTCGCTTTGTACGTTTCTTTCTTTCCTTCCGCCAAGTAGCGCCAATTTCGCCCGAAAAGCTTCCCCCCAAAATGAGCTTCTCTTCTTGTATTCTTGTACACATGCTTCTTTTTCTGTGACCCAATATGTTCCCACGTTTTATTAAATTTTCGCGCAACCCCCATTGCCTCGGGAAGTACAGGGCTCAGGTGCGGTGAAATGGCACAGTATACGGCTCGCGTCCGTAGTAATGCTCTAGACGCAAACAAGGGATAGATAGAGAAAAGTAAGAGGAAAGAAGTGAGGTGAACTATCTTATCTAAAGATGGTCGCATTCAGACTAGTGGGAGCAGTACATAAAGATGGTTCGTCTGGGCACGGATGGGATCGTCCACGCATGAACGAACCACTGCTCTCTCATGTATTCTTTCTTTGTCGGAGACATTCCAGAGACGAGAGGCAATTGCGCTTAATGTCGAGGTTCATTCGAAACTGAGGGCAGAAAAAGAAAGGATGACTTCTGCAGCTTCATCTTGATGATATGAAAAGAAACGCCAAGAAAAAAGAAAGAAAAACAGTACAGAAAAAAATGATAAGGAAGGCACGTGGAAGTGAGGTAAAGCTACTCGGACGCGATTTCGGACATAAAGGTCCAGTGTGAAGGCTTCTATACAGAGACGCGATGTCATAACCTATGCAGATTGAACCTGTCAAAGACCGCTATGAAGAGGCGAATGAATACACGCTAAAATATAAATGCGGAAAAATTTATCGAGGATCAATAAAACACTCTTTTGGTTCTATTTCAACATACCGGGGCGAGAATGTACCTGTGTGTTTTTTTTTCGTTTTTCACGTGCAATTTAGATGTTTGAATAGGTCAACAGTGCTGTAATGTGCTAATAAAGCGCTCGATACAATACTGACGGGCGTAACAACGATTCCGTCTAATGAAGTATAATGACAAACGCCTTAAATGCCTCACAAAACGCGGAACTTACCGTGGGCGTTAACCTCAACTCGACAACTCGATTGATGTAAAAAAAAAACATCGTCACATGATGATGTCACAGAACTTCAAAATTAGCGTGACGGCATTACGCCGCTTTGCACTGCCTCGGAGGCAGTGCAAGCAACGACGTCGGGTTGAAAAGGCACTTGTGGGGTGTTACTACAATTGACAAAGGGGAAGAAAAGATGATGATGATTAAGGAGAACAAGCACAGACCAGGAAGAATAAGAATGAGAAAAAGAGATGATGATGAATATGATGATGATGATGATGATGATAATGATGATATCCGTATTCTAGTCGTCTTAGCCGAATGTGTAAAGGGCCCTGTGAGTTGTATAAATTTTCAGTGTGCTGTTGCAGTTCCGCTCCCCTTCCAAACATGGAAATTGTAAGGGGTTTCGGTTAGTCTGTTAGTTGGATAGCTACAACGTTATAGCTACAACAATATAGTTGGATAGCTACAACAATATCTGAACTTGAGATAATTGCCCGGCTATAGAGCCACTATCGCACTTCATCTCAACAGTGTTTAAGAAAGCCAAAATTCCGGTGTTAGTCACTCGCCGTATCATTTCTCAGCTGCGCAACTCGAGGACGAGCAAATGGGGTACACACATGCACAGAATGAGTTGCACGATGCCGTGCTAGTGGTTTTGATCGTAGCGCAGGTGCGCATTAAAGTATATCAACCGTTGACGAAGACGATGAATTCAAACAAGTGCGCCATAGTGGAAATGTGGCTACAGCTCTGGGCTGCTGACCAGAAGGTCATGGTTTCGATCCTGGCGGCGAGGGCCACATTTTCGTAGAGGCAAAATGCTATAGAGGCCAGTGTACTGCGTGATTTCAGTGTTCGTAGTTCGTTTTAAACAGCAGATAGTGAAACTTTCAGGAGCCCTTCACTGCAGCCCACCTCATAAGCGTATCGTAGTTTCGGCACCGCAAGAAAGAGGGGGTAGACTACTTCCTCGCCCCCAGCGCTGGGTAGCAAACCAGATGCCAATATCTAGTTAACCTCCCGGCATTTCCTTTCTCACTCTCTCTCTGGCACCGCAAACCCCAAATATTGATAGTATAAATCGGCTGCACGGAAGAGCTATGCAAGCCGTTGCTTTAGAAAGTGAGAAATTCCAACGCCTCAGTCAGTACGCTGAGTATCATTAAGAAATATTATTTTTGTGATTTTATCGCTTTCTCTCTCTCTCTTTTCCCGTCTACTCAGCCGACAGGCACACGCTTATTTTTAAATCTGCTCACTCAATGTTATCGACGCGTCACCTCCGTAGCACACATGCATTTGTAATGACGGTGAACGACCCCACCAAGGGACACCAGTCTCTTTATGTCCAGCCATTTCCCCCTCTACCTTCTTGCTTTCTTCTTTTGAAAACATTGCGGCTGAGCTTGGTCAAAGATTTTATATATTGAGCTGCATTACTCATATATCGATATTTATTATAATATATATATATATATATATTCTTTCCCGAAGGAGTGCCACAGATGTGTTCCTTGGTTCCTTCCATCTTGTCGCACTTTGGCCTGACTTCTTATCTTTCTTTTCAGCCTCAGACGATGATGGCCTCTGCTGCCCTCAGCTGTAGCGATCCCCTGAGGTCTATATATGCGCAAAGCAGAAGCTGCGCCGAGCCGACATGAGGAGATGCTCTGACGCGTTCATATCTCGCTCCAGTCGAGCGAGTAATTCCCGGATAACCTCCTGCTTCTTTTTCGCCATAGCCTTTCTTCGAAACGTCTTCCTTTTTTTTTCTAATCCTTGCTCTTCTTTACCGCGGTTTAACAACCATATTTGAACCTCGCTTGGCGCACTTTGGCCTGCGGGCAGATATCAAAGGTTCACTGGAGCGTGTCAATTGGGGACGCCCCCCACCCCCTCTGTATCTTCGGGATGCCACAGGCGCACTCGCATTTCGTCATCATCTCGTTCGAGGGAACGACACTGTATAGTGTGTACGCCGCGATCAGACATATCTCCCTTACATATATCCATTGCCTCGTACTCTTGCAATGTTTGCTGCAATATATGCGTTGTTTCTTAAGGCGTTTCATATTTATATGCTACAAGGTCAATCCCCAAGAGAATGCAGTGCTGTCACAATTGACAGAACTCAACAAGTAAAGCGAGGCCTGACTCAAAAAGCGGTTTCAATGATATGTAGAGTACGTGGTTATCGTATGATTAAATGAATGAAACAAATATTGTTGTCGCGAAGAAATTCTTCAAGTGAATGGGAAGGTTCAGTCCAGGAACCGTGTGGCATACGCAACCGTTTCAAGCTCTGTTAATCAGTCTCGCCTGTTTTTTTTTTTTTGGCTCCTAGCAGCAAAGCACAGCAGCCTACCATCTGCTCCGGCGTCGGTGCACATGTGTTGTTTATGGGCACTACTTTTGATTTTCGGTCGGACCATGTATTGTGGTAAACTGCCGGGTTTTTCAAGCGTAGACTGTCGTATGTTGCCGTTTAATGTTCAATGGTAAGGACTACATGGAACAACCTGGGAAACGAAGCGAGAGGGCAAACCAGACACGAGTACTGCAACCTTATTTTGCACGAACGAAGGCGTACCGTCATACTTTCTTCCCCGATGTCATTGAATATTGGAATGGGTTACCGAGTAACATAGTCAATGCAGGTGATGTTAATGAATTTGTGCATTTACTCGATTTACATTTATGTGATTTATTGTAAGTATTATTGCAATTCTTATTCGTTGCATTGCGAATCATGGTGTGTTTTTATTTTTCGTTTGGAATGCAGAGCTTTCACGGATTTGTATATATGTATACCTGGTTTATCATTGGGAGATGTATAGTTATATCCCCGATTTGTTTGTACGGTGTGTCGTACCTTTCCTGTAATGACCCTCAATAGAGGGTTGGCAGTATTTCTAAATAAATAATAATAATGTTTGCTAAGGAGATCTCAGATTCGGGTATTGATAATTCTGCATTTGTTTTCAGCCCACCGGTTGTTATCCACAGGAGTCTTCGTGAGGAGTGCGATAGGTCCTCCTTACCATATGAACAAGCGGCAGCCTTATGTGATGCCGCCATACGATATCATTCACGTATGCGATAGCCGGTCAATAATACATAGGCAGTTGTGAAGAGAGGCTTCTCGGAATTCGGGTCCGAGATGCTTTCCGGCAACAAGCGAGAACGAGCGAATTGCCACACGTTAGCGATGCAGCACATCAGGGTCGTATACTTGCCCATGCATATTCCAGCTTTGTCCGCGCTCTTAATTGCGTACCGCTTAACGTGACAGATATTGCCCGGAAACGAGACCTTTTTTCCTTGTCTAATTTCCTGGTTATAACTTTTATTGCAACCGGAACTTTAGTTGGAGTGCATGACGGTTTCCAGAGGTTTCACCAGTACAATGTTGCGGCAGCAGGTCGACATCTTCATCTGATTTTTATTGGATATTCTCGTGAACTGTATACCACAGATTTCGTGTGGTTGCCCGGAAGAGGTTAGCTATTCTGATTGTCGAAACTGGGGGCGAAACGTGTGCGTAGTGTTAGAATTCGTTTTTGCGGTATATACGTGGTTCAGGTCAGAGACAGAACCTCTGCTGAGTTTTGCTGATGACAACAGAGCTTGCGCGTAGAGGTGGCATGTTCCAAACGCTTCGGTCATTATCAATATTGAACTGAGGCAAAAGAAAGAAACGAGTAGGAGAGAGCCATCGCCGGATATTCTATGACCATTTATTGCAAAGCGCTAACTGAGTGCCACTCGATTCATCATGCATTCGTCTAAGATAATTCGAGAGTGAAAGTCCTTCCGATGTTTCTTCAACTTCTTCTCTGTCTATTTCTGAGGCTTTGCAAGTTTATATGTGTCCTTGATTTTTGTATAGCGATGTCTTCCTTTTTTACTTCGTATTGTACTGCATTCTATTATAGCATTTCTTCTTTTACAATCTATGGTACAATTTTCTTCGTTTCTTCTTCGGTGTAGTTTACTTTTATGCTTCATTTGTTGACATTTTTTTTCTTTAAACCCCCCCCCCCCTTCTCAATGTTCTTCGGATCCTGTAGGGTACCGTAATTAAATAAATAAACAAATAAATGAGTAAAATAAATAAATAAATGAATAAAAAACATTGTACCAATCCATTCTACCTCTCTCGCTATCTGTCCAAGTTGACAAAATGAGCTGCGCTGCGTAGCAACGTCATCCTGCGACGTCATAGCGACGTCACTATCAAGTCGTAATGACGGTGATAATTTTGGCCACGTCCGGTGCTGTGATGACGACATAGGATTATAGCTTTTCGCAACCTTTCGTATGGAATCCGCCGAAGTTCAACGTCCGTGGTTGGTGGGGCATCTGAGACGCGCTCGCTTCAATGTATTCTGTGAATAAATATAAACGCCAAGAAATGTTTTACCACAAATATTTGAAATATCTGTCTGGTACACAGTATCTTGTCTGAAGAAGTAGTGGGCGGGTATACGGAGGAAAAAGTTTATTGTGTGATGTGTTTGGAAAAGAGCTCTGCACAATGCGAAAAATAGAGAGAGAGTAGTAGTGCTCAAATTGCACAATGTTTAAATTTGTGTGCATACATGATTGCTCCAGGTCCAAGGATGCCTGGAAGTATTCTTTCTGATGCTCAGAAAGCACCACAAACGTTGACCCCTTGATAAGCCTCGCAGCGGCCAGAGGCTTCAAAAAACCGCATGCTACTACTCACGATATTGCTTCTGAAGTATTGCGACAGAAAAAAATGTTCACAGTATCTTATCTGAAGAAATAGTGGGCGGGTATACGGTGGAAGCAGTTTATTGTGTGATGTGTTTAGAAAACAGCTCTACACAATGCGAGAAATAGAGAGAGAGTAGTAGTGCTTAAGTTGCACAATGTTTAAATTTATGTGCATACATGATCGCTCCAGGTCCACGGATGCCTGGAAGTATTCTTTCTGATGCTCAAAAAGCACCACAAACGTTGACCCCTTGATAAGCCTCGCAGCGACCAGAGGCTTCAAAAAACCGCATGCTACTACTCAGGATATTGCTTCTGAAGTATTGCGACAGAAAAAAATGTTGCCGGACAGCCAAGCGGCAACATCCAGATAAATGAAATTAGATAGGAAAGCTATGAAAAAATACACAAAGGAATGAAGTACACACCAAGAAGAAGAAGATGCCCCGAGGTCAAGGCTATATATAAATCAGTCATAGAAGCCAGCAAGTCCTCGCAGATCCAAGCTCATCCGTATAAGTCTACATGCATGAATGTTTGAGAAACGGGCTCAGGGTGATTTTGGTACGAAGTAGGAGAAGAAAAGTGATGGAACTAAGTTGCTTAATGTTTTTTTTCGTGTGAGTAGGGGTGTACAGCTATATCTGCTTCACTCCACGACCACGTAAAAAATTCAATGTAGAGCATCCGATGTAGTGGCTGATTATAAGTCTGGCAGAAAGAGCAGATTGCAGAGTTACCTACCTGAAGACGACATTACGTAAGGCATATTGGTGCCGCTATATCGCGCAGCTGAACAAATAACGAAGAATTTTTTATTCCGTGACGCGAATCGATCAGCTAGGAAAACGAAGAACGTACTTAACTCACTGCCTTTGTGTGTATTCGTCCACCGTATACACTGGGTTGTTTAATTCTTTAACAGTGAAAAACTTTTAAATCTGCAAGCTTGCAATACTTGATTGATTGGGGTTTAACATTCCAAAACCAACATATGATCATGAGAGACGCCGTATAGTGGAGGACTCGAAAGATTTCGACCACCTGGGGTTCTTTAGTCAAGGTTGCATTCCGTGAAACTGCAAAACTGCAAGACTAATATGGCGGCAACGAAGCCCGTTCATAAAATAGACGCCTCTGCCGATCACCTACTGAAATGTTTGCGTCCGTGGCGCGGTGAGAAGTCGTTGTGATGTTAATAGATGCATTGGCGATAATCTGTCAAGAGTGTATTACATGCAGTGAGCCTCCCCCAATGCGGTGTTCGGGAGAGAGCTAGTGCCTTTCTGAGTTTGATAGGGACCACATGCAAATATAGGAGATCCGTGAGCGACGCAACGCTGATTCATATATATGCCTTACCAAACCAGCGAAAAGGTCGTTGGTCGAAGGACGTCGAATGCCTCTCGTTTACGGTCTTATCTCATTAAGGGTAATGAGTCTAACTACATGCCATATGCTATCAGTGAGAGGAATTTTCAGTGTGTGGCACGAAAAAGAATATATACATACTGGTTGCATACTTTATAGTTTACGGCTACATAACACACACACACACACACACACACACACACACACACACGCACGCACGCACACCTGTTTCACACACCTGTTTGCGTGTGTGTGATGAGCGGGTCCACCGACAAACGACGATTCCCGAGCTTTTTGCCCACCCAATCCACGGTGCGATTCGTGCGATTCGTAGAAACGCCGTTGAGGGGAATTCTCGCGATTAACTTTCAGATGGGCAGACTCCGTTTTCGGGAACATAAATCACGTTCACGAGCCCATAGCACAGAAAAATACGGAGGGACATACAATGTGAAAACACACGTCCGCACGCTCGCTCTCTCACGCACATACATACATACATACATACATACACACACACATGCATACATACATACATACATACATACATACATACATACATACATACATACATACATACATACATACATACATACATACATACATACATACATACATACATACATACATACATACATACATACATACATACATACATACATACATACATACATACATACATACATATATGCATACACAGATGCACTCTTTATCTTATACGCATACATACACACACACACACACACACACAAACTAACAAGTAATTCTTCAATATCGCGCTATGTTGCACGTATTTGACACTACTGCAAAAAAAAAAAAGACGGACCACCTGTGAGTGAACGAACCTTTCTCGGTAGCCGAACAACGATAGGCACCTTCCGCTGGCGTGAACGCAAACACGCCGGGAAGCGAAACGCTCTCAGTGGCGCGTGCCTCCGGGCATCTTTGGCGACGCAACGCGAAACGATGCCCTCGCTTACGACGATGACGACGCAGGTGCGGTTTCTACAGAACAAGGTACTTCGTGCCTATGTTTATCGGTAGTCCCGCCGGGGTATTAAAAAGGTAAAGAAGGGCTTTTGACTGCGCAGAGAAGGTAAAAATTGGCGTAAAGAATATTTACGGCTCTCGCGAGTGCCCTTACTGTATGTAGCCTGGAGCATCAAACGTCCAAAAAAAATAAGTAGAGAGATTATATGCTCCGTCATACTGAGTGTCCTTATAGTAAAAAAAAAAAATCTATGCATTATATAAGCTTGCCGGGTTGCTCATTTAAAACTAGATTTAGGAACACATCTTGGTGCATCGTTTTTTTTTTCGTTAGGTGAGCCTCTTTTAAAGATCCCTCATTTAATTCTTGAATGTGCTTCTGTGCATTCAGAAAAGGCTTTATGGAGACTGAGCTCCTGAAGTCTTTCATAATGGGAACAGCTGCGTCCCAACTTATACCTTTTTCGGTACGATTTGATTTTACGTCCCTGGTACGTATACATACAGCCTCGGGACGGGTGCAGAACTTCGAAAAACAAGATGGCTGCTTGCTTTCGCCTGCTATGGCGTGATCGGAAGGGTACTTGTAGTTCCATCGTTGGCGTCAGTTGTTTGCCCCGTTTTCCCGCTACCCGAGCATGTTGCGAACAAATTACGTTCGCCAGACGAAAACGAGTCAGACGGGACGTGTAAATTCGGAAGCCATTTTTTTTTCTTTTTTTAAATGCGGTGCAATACATGTGTCCCGGTCCTTTCAAGCAATTACCGAAGCGACGAGCCTATCTCGAAGCCGGGCATGTGACTACATATTTCGTGTAATCAGCTTTCCTTTTTTTTAAGGGGGGGGGGGGGGTTATGAAGTCGACACTGTGTTACGTCACAAATGCGTAATGTGTAAAATTTGAGAACCGTATTTAGAGCTCTACGCGGTATGCATGTATATTTATACGCGTTCTGTTGAAACTTGGCACTGAACACACGAACAATGTGAGGCAATCTCGATAATAAGTCATTCGATTTGTGCTATTTATTTTTTGCGGTGTGGCAGAGAGACAGGCAGCCACAGAGTCATAGTAAAAAAAAAAATGTCACAGAGAAATCTGGATATTGAAAGAGCACTTCAAAAATTGAATGCTTTCTTGCGTAACAAAGGTTTTGTGGATGCCAAAAAAGGTTCGCTCGATGAAGTCGACGGTGAAACGCGCTCAGATCTACGTCAGTGGATCCTAAGAATTTATTTGCATAGCTGACCAGTCATAAGCTGGGCTTCACAGGCTCGCTACGTAGGGCTGAATGTGCACGTTAAATAAATCCAAACAGCATGATCTGAAAGTCCCCCCCCCCCCCCCCGATGCACGTTATAATACAATTGTTCAGCGTACGCTATATAGACCGAGAAACATTGTCCAACGAAGAAACAATTCAGCATGTCTATTTATATGCGTGCGGAGAAGCGGGGAGATCAAATTCTCGGTTCAACATTTCTTGTTAATTTGTCACTGTGTAAACAAGTTTATTTAAATCTGCACTTTCGTTCACGATGCGTGTGATATAGTAGGCGAATATACATGCCTGGTGCATACCGAAGCAGACATTATCAGCGCACTTACAAACTCACTACAAACCTCGTTTAGGGGAAAGAGCAATGTAAAACTTTTCCCACCACTTTAGTGACTATATATTTATTGTTAGCAGTGAGCTGCGTCGAAGCTCCTCCTCCTCCTCCTCTTTTTAGAACGGGATATTTGTGTCCGGGCTCACAACAGCTGCGCTGACGTAATTCCGTCACGGAAGTTACGTTGAAATATATATATACTAAAAAATCGCAAAGCAAGAACCAGAAGGCAAAAATTTGTCGTGCTCAATCGAACCAGAACCCTCTCGTTTCACAGTGCGTGGCGCTAACCACTATGCCAGGGAGCGTACGTTGTCTGCAGTGCTAACGAGCCATTTATATACACCATACACCGTTTAGAAGTCATGAGAGCGTCAAAACTTCAGCGCGTTTTCGTTATCAGTGGCGAGATGGCGCGACGGGTTCGCGTTGGGCGGGCTCTAAAGGTCGCCGCTTCCACGAAGCGTCGCTCCACGGAGCGTGGTCTCACCTGCGCGCGCGCTTATCTGACTCGTGTAACTCTGGAGAGGACGAACGTCGCTTGGCACGCTGCCACGGCTGCGTTTGCGACACGAGCGCGCTCATGAAACGTGACGCAGGAAGAATTGTGACAGTTGTTCACGCTTGTCCAGTGTAAACTATAATGCTCTCGTTACATGCGGATTTACTTCTGTTTGAACAGCGTGCTGTAAGTGTTGAGCTGTGACAGTTGTTAGTCTGTGCTGGTCATGTGTATGCTAATTTTGTGCATGCTTTCTGCTTGAAATGTGCGCTGCAACGTTCGAGCTGCTTGCGTTTCCTAGCGTGACTTTGCAATGTGTTGCTGTTGCTAAAACGATGCACAATAAACGCTAAATACATCTGAATAGACACGTTTCGCTTTCTTACTACACCGACTCTTACATAGGGGAATCAGCAACGTTTTCTTTTTAAAAAGTTAATCCAAAACTTTTTTATATGAAAACTGCGGGGTATACAGTACACCGCAGGTAACCTGAATTGGTGCCAAACGCGTCACCATCGAAAGGAATTGATCTCCGCCTTTCTCTCTTGTTCCGAATTGGCGATTTTTTTCTAAATCTGAGCTTACTATGCCTACTATTGCTGAATGGCAAAGCCCTTACCCATAAAGTTCAAATGCTTTAATAAAACGCTGGATACGATGAAGTACTTAGAGGTGGTGGTGGTGTCTTAGGCGGGTTTAGACTGACAAACCTGGCCGCCAACTGCTCCGTCTGAAGGATCCTTTCCATGCAGCATGTCGCACCACGTGTGCCTTAAACCAGTCGCACGCAGAAAACGGTTTTCTTTCTGGCCATGTCTTCCTCAGCTCTCCAGGCTATGTTTTATGCCGTTGCTGTCCGTGAAAGGGGTTTCAATGCTCGTCTCTAGCTCGTCTCCCAAAGAAACTGGAAGAATGGCTAGAAAACGCTCACATCTGAGGCGAGTCGCTTCGTTATGTATTTATAGGTGAGTTTAGAAAACAATGGCGACAGAAATAATATATAAACAGACTAATGACAGTCGCCTGTGAGTGGTTCTGTTACTCGTCCGACATTACACAAAAATAAAAAAAGAAAATTCGAAATAGAACTATTACTTGTCCTGCGTCGCACAACTGAATGGCGACAAAAAAAGAAAAACAAAAATCCAGGCACAGAAAGCCGAGGTGTTGGCCGGCAATCACCTCGACTGAAGAAGCCATCGGTATGCGCTGAACTGCGACAGATCTCTCGAGGAGGGACCCGAAGGTCCCGTAATTGTGCTACCCCGCGCTTCACCCAAGAGATTTGCCGCTGTCGATTACTACATGCGAGCGCTCTTGCGTAAAGTTCGTGTGCACGTTTCGTTGGCGAATAGCGTATACCGGCCGAGCAGCATCATTCACTTTCCACCTGCAATGGAACGAAGTTCGGGTGCGATTTGTTGTTGCATCAATAGCAACGCGCCAGTCGCTTAGCTCGTCTCCATGGTATTCGCGTTGTACTCTAGGAAAGAAAAAAAAAAACGAACGAAGAAGCAAACAAACATCAGAGTTGCCAACACCCACACGTGCGTATGCAGGTTTCCTGGGACCAGGTGGAGTGATTGATAACGACGCAGCGTTAGCGACAGGTTCTACTGTATAATTGACACGCGCAGAATTGACCTCGCGTTCCGACTGTATAGATAGAGGCTAACCGATTCTGTGAATTGTGCGCACAGACGTTACGGTAATAGTAGGAGAGGCAAACACAGAAAACACTCGTATAGAAGACGAGCGCGATACGTGAAAGGGGAAAGTTACATGTGAGAGAGAGAGAAAGATGGGAAATGAAACATAGGAGAGAGTGAGAAAGACAGGGATGTTAGCAGTGTGGAACTGATGTGGCAGCCTATACAGGAGAAAGATAGGGTGGCCTTAAATGTTAGAGGTAGAAAGAAAGAAAGAAAGAAAAGAGAGAAAGAAAGAAAGTAAGTAAGAAAGAAAGAAAGAAAGTAAGCAGAGGAAGTAAGGAGAAAGTAAGTAAAAAAGTAAGAAAGAAAGAAAGAAAGAGACGAAGAAAGAAAGAAAGATGATAGATAGATAGATAGATCGCTCTACTCGCTCATGATGCTCATCGTCGTTAGATCGATCGCTCGGTCAGATCGATATACGATAGTCGCTAGATCGATAATAGATAGAAAGAGAGAGAGAGCAGAGAGAGAAAGGAAAGAGGAGGCAGGCAGGTGAACCAGAACTTGAAACACTGTTTTCTACTTCACCATAGGGGAGGAAGATGCGAAATAAGCGCAGAAAAGAACAGGAACAGAAACCAAACATCAGAAGAAATGCGAAGAGAGATTTCCATAGCCTGCTCTTGGGCGACTGCCCCGCCACTACTTCAATAAGGCCTTAATAGATTTCCTTAGCGACGAGAGTTCTGGTCGGCGTTATAATACTAACTGTTAAGGCCGCTGTTCGTAGTCACGGCGGGCCAAAACGACCGCTGGAGGCAGTGGGTAGACGCACTAGCGAGGACAACGACAGAAAACATGTATAGCTTCCTCTCTGCCCCAACAGCTATACAAGCAGCACTGCCTTTACGGATTACCACTTCGTGTGACCCGCCTATAAAATGTAGAATGCGCACTCTTAGGCTAAACAAAGCAATCATGGGCGAACACTCATGCGTGCTTTTGTGAGCACGTAATTGTGTGCGGTTGCGTTTACGTCGAGTTCGCAAACGCATATTCATTAACATTCGGGAAGAAAGTAGTAAGAGACTGTTAGTGGCAGGCATTGGCTGGCAGTCGGCGTGTTAGCGCCTTTGATGCGGTCACACGATAACACACGAGTCGCGTCTTAGCATAATTCTCTTGAGGCTTACAATGCGCATCTTGTAGCGATACAGTTCAAGTCATTGCCATGTTACGCACAGGCTCATTTAGACCTCCGAAATGTAAAGCCACACGGATGAGAACAACCACAATTTGTGGATTATGCGGTTGTGAACCATATATAGTAGCTCTTTGTGACGTAATCGCTTACGCAACAACTACAAGCAGGCGCCAGCAAAGTTAACAATCCTCAAGCGCGTGAAAGGAAACGTGCAGAGACATACGCAACTTGAGTTTGCGAAATCGGCGTAACGTACCAGAGCAACGTTCTCCTGAGAAAAGAACTTAATTATATCGACCTTAGACACAGAGAGATACAGGGGAGGGCGAGAGGGTAGAAAAGGGGGGCCTGTGTTTGCGTAAGTTACGTCTTCGCGCCGCTGTAATGCCTCTGAATAAGAAACAGTTGAGTTACTTTTGTCCCAATAAGAAATTCGGTTCTTTGAGTCTCAATTAGCGCTATTCCCCACGCACACAACAAAGTGAGAAGAAGGAAAGAAAGCAGAATAAGGGAAAAACGCTCGCATTGCAGAGAACAACCAGACTGAGGGCGCCGCCAGCGTATTTATTAATAATGAAGCGACGACTTAATCAGAACAAAAAGCAATACAAAAGTCTCACCATCCGCTTTTTGAAACAGCTACGTTTATCTTTATTACTCTGCAATTGTGTACAACTGAACGCGTTATAAGAGGCACCCACAAATGACTAAAGCCTGGCAGCTGATCGCGTCCGCAAGTAAAATAGTCCCGCTCATAAACTAAAGCTCATGACGTCCCTTTGTCACGGGATCGAATCCCGGCTGCGGCGGCTGCTTTTTTGATGGAGGGGAAAATGCTGTATGATTTGAGTGCATGTTAAGCAGCCCCAGGTGGTCGAAATTTACGCAGCCCTCCACTGCAGCGTATCTCATAATCATGTGGTGGTTTTGGGACGTTAGACGCCACATATAATTTTCGGAATGTATACAGATGCAGCCCACATACTTCTATTGGTTATCTAGATAACCAATAAATATTGGTGTCTCGACAAGTATGTCTAGAAATTCCGGGTATCAGAAAGAAAAGCAGTCACTATAGAGTAGCATTGAAGCAGGCAACAGTGCTATTATTACATGAGTCGAACTTGGACCGAACGCAGGTATAAAGTGATGGGTCAGTCGCATACAGCAACTCCTCATAATCTTATGTTCTGAGGACCGATGGCAATGTACGCTTCTATTAAGCATTACTACGGCAATATTTCATGTTGAATAGTGCTACATGAATCCAGGACGCGTGTGATTGTGAAGAATAAAAGTTACTCTCATTGTAGTTCCGAGCTCAGAAAATTGTTTTCACTGCATTCACAAGCAGAGGCATGGCTGTAGTGTGGTAGAACATCCACTTGCCACGCAAACTACCCTGGTTCGATCCCCTTCTCAGACACACAAATTTTAGGGGTGAAGCTGTTAAGAGTGTGGGTCGTTCCCTGGTGGTATGTTGTAGTAGCCACTTGCAGTTAGTTTCAAGAATTTCTCACTAGATGGCATTGTGTGTGTATATGTTCTTGGAAATAATGTCACTAGATTGCGTTAGTGGTTTTCGTATAGCTGATGAGTATAGATGGCATTGTTACAGTAAAAAAATTCACGTTATATCTACGGAGTGAATGATGATGAGTGTGCACATGGGGCGAAGCTCCGTCCGTCCGATGCGTGCTCTAGTATGATAAGAACGGACGGATGGATAGACAGACAGACGAACATGATGGAAATCACACAATGGATGGCTGGACGGATGGACATTTCACCCCAGTCATCATAATTCACTCTGTGGATGTGTTTTTGAATTTTTATTATTTGTTTTATTTGCATCTTTCTCGATTTTTCGCTGATGCAAAGATGATTTTTTGCTCACAACAGCCTACGCCTGCACCAAAGCTGGAGTTTCTGGAAAACGAGCTCTTTGACGCTATCGCGTTCAAACAAATGTCCTCTGCACATCATTCAGCTTCATCTCCGTGCGGGCAACTGCGTTTGGTAACCAGCTTTTCGATCTTTCTTCCGACTTTTTTGTGTCCCTCGTTCGAGAAAATCGCAGGCACAACCGTATAACCCCGTCTAAGCGACACAGGAGCATCCGTAATCTCGTTTTACCTAATCTTTCCTTGTGATTCAACATGCGTGATTCCATTCCAAATAGAAGCGTTGCACCACCCCAGTCGTCACTGAGCCAACAACGTCTACTTGTTCCTGAGGTGTTTGCAGAAGGTATATTCTGAACGTTCAGAAGAACAAAATAGGTAAACACATAAATAGATGAACAGAACCAAAGAAAACCTTGAAAATACAAGCCGTTGCATCGTATCGCCCATACAGAGAGTCTCGTGACAGCAGTTCTGGTCTGTTTTCCTCATCGTCGACGACACAGCCACAAGGCCACGTTCAGTCATGCGGAAATGTTCCCAGCAGGAACGGAACAGAACAAAACAAAGCGGCCATGGGACATGCGTCTTTTCCTATAGTGCTCCACGTGGCGATGAGCTGCCGTTCCGCGGTCGGAGGAGGGTAACCCGGTGACGCGTCTCCTTCAATTAGCCGCCGACAATCCGTAATCACAGTGCGACGACTGGAGGAGTAGGGAGTGGGGGGTGTCCCTTTAATTAACGGAACGCGCACTATACCTCTCTTCACCGTGTACCTTTCCCTCGTGTTCGCCTCCTCTCCATCCACCTCGACGTTCTCTTTCTTGCCCTTTTCCATGACTGCTAGCAGTCTTCTTTACTGCGTGTTTTTTTTTCTTTGCACAACTATACCGTTACCTGAAAACCACGCCCACTCACGCCACTCCCTCACGTAGCTACGCACATATTCGCTGCTTTTTCGTGACATTTGCGTCTCCCGCGATTTGCCCGATATCTCTGTTTCTCGCTGACACGGTATGCTGCCGATGCATTCGTTAGAATCTGTATCACACTCTGTGCAAGGAAGAAATTAGCACACGGTAATGTACCCATGTCCGGGCCAGGTGGCAGCCGTGTTGACGGCTGCGGCAGCATGTCGCTCTGGTCGCCGTTTCGATTCTCCGGCCGCGGAGGCACCGTTACTCGCATATTCGATCCATTGTGACGGTGTGATAGATAGATAGATAGATAGATAGATAGATAGATAGATAGATAGATAGATAGATAGATAGATAGATAGATAGATAGACAGATAGATAGATAGATAGATAGATAGATAGATAGATAGATAGATAGATAGATAGATAGATAGATAGATAGATAGATAGATAGATAGATTCTGTTTGTCATTATGCAACGAAAATACCATTTATAGTCACCTTTATAATTTATTGGGACGACATAAGGATATGGTGGTGCACAGATAATGCGGTTGAAATGTAATACTACATTACGATTGCACAATGAAACAGACGTTGGCGGTCGTGCGGAAGTTCATGGGGCACCGTACTTCACGTAATCGTTCTAAAGTGATTGATGACGAACTGTGTTTTGCACTCTAAAATTCAATGCACAGGGTAAAAATTGGCATATTAAACGACGTACTTATACAAACACCAGCGCGTTAAATAAAGAACGGAGCACACAGACCACTAAACTTGAAAGATAACATACAATATACGACATGCAACATACAAACTTGATTGGCAATGTCTCCATCTGTGAACAAGAGCCCAATAATGCAATCATACACCCACGCAAACGTGCATGGGTGTATTATTTCACCGCTAAAACACTTGCAACGCAGAAACTCTTTCACCGCTAAAACATCATCTACGGAAAGCTTTGAATGAATTACAAAGCGGCAAGAACGACTATTAGAGGCAAGAACTAATTACTCGCTGCCGCAGCACGGTTTCATAGAATCTCACCCACACAAGGAGAGACACATTGACTGGAACATCACTCGGTCAAAAGTGAGTTTCGCGTTGCGAAATCAGGGGTGCCAGTGGCTGTCGCACTGATTCGAACGACGAGTACAGTGATTGCGTACTGGTCGGAAACGCGAGCAAAGAAATAAATACAACAAAGCCGAGAGAACAGCGTGCGTGCGAAACATTTGTGGCGACGTTTCATCGCCAAACTCTTCCCAGTTTGGAAAAGCGCCGCAAACCTTGCCAGAACGTAGGCGTCTGTCAGGTTGCAATATGCTGCGCCACAATGCACAACAACACTGCGGCATAACATTCGATCTTTTCTTTTTTGAAGAGGTAAAGGCTGAAGAGTTTTCAGGTGGCACACGTGCGGTGAAGTCCACCTCTGCACCAATTTCTTTCTCTCCGTGGTGAAGTGCTCTGCAACCCAGCACTGTTTTTTTCTTTTCTTTTTCCTTCTTGTTTTGACACCATTCGCTACGTTTCGCTTCGCCCACTTGATTTCGAACATGGCAACGCCAGTCGCGGTGGTACACCGACTCCCGCAAATATTTATCCTTAAAACGCAGTTTATTTCCTCTTGCCTCTCCTCCCTCATCATGCTTTTTCGCTTTCGATTAGATCGTTCGTTGAGTGACGGTGACGCAGTCCTCTGACCCGTGCTCGCGGAAATCCGCGGCATCGGCGTTTCTTTTCCTTTTTTTTTTCTTTTTCGTACGCGCGTGCTAACCCCGCATACGTTGCGTCTGTGTGCGTGTGCGTACGTCATATACGTGCGAAAGTGCGGTATGCAAACTTACGTGCGTATGTTTTTGCGCGCACCTTTAAATGTGAGTATGCATCCTAGCGTGCGTGCGTGCTGAAACTATACGCGCGTGAATGTCCGCAGGTGTCTTTGTACGTGCGCGCCTTTGCACTAATGACCGCGTCACATATATATGCGTTGGCGAACGTTTTCATGTCCCCATCAAAGGCGCGCAGTGATCTGGCGCGTTGGCTAGACACATTTCGTTCGCGCTAAAAGCGCGTCCCGGTGACCTCTCAGCGATATCGGCAAGTGACCTAGAGGCATGCTGCTTTGCGTATAGCCTGTATACCGAGAAGGAGGAGGAGGCGACGATGGCAGGGTCGTGAAAGAATCGCAGGCCGAGCACAGGGAGAAAGCTTTCAATAATAATGGCCTTCCCAAGTGTGCGAGCCCTCAGAGGAGAGGAAAGTGCCGGAGAACCCGCCTTCGTACGAGTGATGCATCGTAGGAGTTCACTAATGCATGTAACGAATGTGGGTTCCTCGGCTAATGCCCACTACTCCACTGAGGCGGCACTCGTTAAGGCAAGTAATAATGATAGAAATGCGAGAGGAGATTGTTAGGGATTAAGGGCGATGCTGCTGTGGAAGGTAATAATACTTATTGCTGATTGGACTAGTTATCCGCTGGATTAATACGAAAAGAAACAGTTTAGTCAGCGTAGATGCGTGAGTGGCGTACTTCAATAAAAACTTAATAAACCAACCCGTGCGTCTTAACAGCCAACAAACCAGCTAGCTCCCGAGGGATAATGCACAACTGCATCGTCAAATTTCGACGCTGAGGAGCGCCAGCTTGAAGCACGTCGTTAAGCCTCGATTTTAAGGTTTGTTTCAGCGAGTAGAAGTGGTGAAATTTTTCTCCGTGTAATGCCCTCATCGAATGAATTCACGAATAGGCACACCTACTTCAGAATATTTTTAAATGCGTAGCGTTTTTTTTTTGCGTACTGCAAGCAGTTCTGGTGTCTATCTAACTAGCCGCTTACGTGAGGGTGCTCTCGTGATAACTGCCTTAACTTAGCGTGAACCAAAATTAGTATGGAAGTATGGGAGGTATAGCATGGGAGAGTAAGATGATTGGACCGATATAACGCGCTTATCAAGACATGAATGATGAGACAAATCCGTCGTGTACGTCGTCAGAAAGTTCCCGCAAGATCGTGGCACACACTCGTGAGTGGGTATGTGCCACAGGTGATTGACACTTAGTATCAACCTATGGGAACGATAAGAACACACATGGACAATTTTAACGCGTGAGCTTTAAGAAAAACCTAGCATTGGCAGCATTGGCCCAATGAATGCAAAGAATAAATGTCAGGGTCGCAGCAGCAATTGAACCCAAGCATTGTGCGTGGCAATCAAGCATTCTACCACAGAGCCACCCACACCAGGTCCCGGAACTACTTTTGAAATAGACCCTAATGTTCATGAAACGGCAATTGTGCTTACAGTGCTGGCTATCCAATTTTATAAACATCACATATGTACTCCTACGATACAGCTGCCACGTCGGGTTAACGTCAGTTGTAGTTGGGTGCCATGCGCTAAAGTTGATTTATGTAGCAGTGTGCAGGGCTACCATGCTCGCCAGCACCAGCGATTCATATCAGCTTGTGGCTTCTAGTGTTGCTAATATTTATGTTCCTGTTGGCATGGTTGCGCAAGTTCAAACAACTGCTTATTTGAACATCTGCAACTCTTTTACGTATGTCTGTGCGTGCAACTTGTATACATATATTTAGGGTCTCTTCATGACGTGTTATTGAATAAAAAAAAATTACAACACGGTTACAATCCCTCCTCATGCTTCGCATGCCGTCGACTCCCAAAGTACACGAGATTTTACAATTTTTAACTTTTTCACCTTTCCTGTATGAATGCGTTGTTTGTCTACATGAATTATTATTTAAATATCTCGTTTACCAGTCTTCGCATACGTTCTTAAATGACTATTCTTAAGGTTAAAGCCTTAGATGCCGCTTAAAACGCGAAAGTCGGCTGTCAGCAACAACATGATTGATGCAAGAAAATCAGCACACCGTGATCACGTCATCCTGTGACGTAACCAAGACGCAACAGGCTGCCAAGGTTTCTGACGCAATTATGACGTCACCATAACATCATGTAACATGACGGCACGTGACTTGGTCGCTTGTTTAAAGGTAGGCTGATGATGGAGGCGGTGCCACACCACGTTAAGCGCGAAGAAGCTTCAAGGAGGGGGACGGGTATATGCAATATATCAACTGAGAGAAAAAAAAAGAACAAGAAAACTTTCAGGCCTTCGCGTCATAAGCTAATGCATAAGGGTTAGTCGAGGTTTGCCGTGTGTCGTAGATGTAAGATTATCGTCATCATGAGCCGGTACGGCCTCAATCACCGCTCAAGCACTCTGTACAGCTGCATGATAACAAGAGAAGCTGAAGCATGTTCAGAAGCTCAGTTGTGGCACGGAGTGCAGACACACTGCACAGAGTGCCATTGCGTGACAAAGCACAAACTGCACTCATTTTTGTGTGTGTGCGCTTCATATCTCTTTCTTTCTTCTCGACATTTCCTGTAGTAAAAACGTCACCCGTTTACCGCATCGCTGTCTGTCCCCATCAGGTCGGTTTCACACGACACAAAAATGCAGCGACTCTCACGCTGCGAATGTTCTCTCAGCGACCAAAGGAAAAAAAATGCCGTTCGATCTTGTCGCAGTGGTTGGCGGTGAGCCACCAACATGCTGAAAAATCTTCGCTCTGTTCGCCGTGGAGGAGCAATTTCTCGGTCGAGACCCGTCAAAATAGCGCCGGCCCGGCCGAGTCGCTAAAATGTCATCGACGTGTTTGTTTCGATGACGCCCGCTGTCGCACACGTTGAAGCCAATTTAGATTAGGAAAATGTAAATAACTGACGAAACTCGGTCACCATTTGGTTCAGTTACCGAAAACTCAATGATATGATAAGGCATACACTTATACGTTACGTTTAAAAAAAAAAAAAGATAAGTGTCTGCCACAAAGAATGGAAGCAATATACCTTGCTGGTCACGACAGTCACTCAGGGAAAATTGCCGGTCGTTCGCAGTTTATGTGAAACGAGACCGCAATTAACGGTAGTTGCGAACAAAGCAAATATAGAAAGCGCAACCAGTTTTTTTTTTTTGCTGCAATCATGGCATGTGATTGATTTATTGATATGTGCGGTTTAACGTCCCATATGGTTATGAGAGACGCTGTAGTGGCGGGCTCCGGAAATTCCTACCACCTGGGGTTCTTTGATGCGCACCCGAATCTGAGCACAAAGGCCTACAACATTTTCATTTCCATGGAAAATGCAGCCGCCGCAGCCGGGATTTGATCCCGCGACCTGCGGGTCAGCAGCCGAGTACCTTAGCCACTAGACCACCGTGGTGGGGCGATCGCGGCTTGTGAAACATACTTTACGTGTTGCCATGCGGGCTGCGCCGGCATCTCCTGCTGACCAGGCCAGCCTAACGCGATGAGAGCGTACGGGTGGACCTAACCTCTCGTAGCGCGTTGAATAGGCGTGTCTCTCGACTGGGCTAACTCGAACGACTCTGTACACAGAATTACTCGAGGGAACCAGAGTTGTGCGGCGGTGGTCGGGAATAGACGAGAGACGAATTGAGGGCACAGACTAGAACGGAGTGATGAACACGTCACGAAGAGCGGACACGGCCGTAACTAGGAAGGAATTTAATTTCTTAAGACGTCGACAAACGCTCAGTAGTGGACAGATGGTTTCGTAGTCGGGAACACGTAGCCTATTAGGAAAGAATTGCAAAGGGTTGATTCAGGCGAACGAGTACAGTTGGCCTTCCCGTGTAAGACGTAGAGGAGTTTATCCACTGATATTTTAGTTAGGAAGCTAAGGGGAATGAAGCAAACAAAAATTAGGTAATGAAGGTTAAAATAACGGAAAATATTCGCTTTAGATAAGGTCGGTTAGTGTTCAAGATGACGTTATTGAGTGCCACCACAGCGAACATTCTATGTATACACTGCAAGGTTCATTGATTAAATGACTGATTGGCAATCAGCGGGATGACTGAATAACTCATTTCTTAATGACTGAAGGTGACAAGACTAACTGACCACCAAATGATTATTACTATGACCAAGCCCACTAGGGTGGTCAAAGACTGCGTCTAAAGCAGACATATTTGAATAGATTTTGACCAATTTTGGTGGGCCGTTACCCTTACGGTCTAATGCGCACGTTTGAGCTCGTGTCTTTGAATAAATAATAACAAAGATTATTAGTAGGAAAACATAAAACCAGCGAACTTAAACTTCACAGCTAGCAGATGATGTCCAATAGTTCACATGACTAGAGAACATTTCATTAAGCTTTCGAGGATATTTCATAAATGTTGGTTGAACCTAAACGCTCAAGGAAAAGCTAAATGACAGAAATATTTACCGTGAATTTCCCTACCAGTCATGCTCTAATTAGGCTGACACAATGTTTTAGTCAAGTTAAGCTAGCGTGTGGTGCTTAGGTATTTTACGTGACTGATTTTGATCCAGCAACTGAAACTTTTATGAGCAAGGTGGAACCGTAGAAAGCAATAGAAAGATGATGTGAACGCATGCAGGTGTGAATTATTCAATTATTTCTGCGTACAAAGTGTCATGGCGTACAAATGCCTCTAAGATGGAGGGATACGCCTTCGTCCAGAAATAAACGAAATGTGGTATTCACTAGCTGTTACTTTTTATCTTTCTTTGAATAAAGACTTTTCAGGCAAAATGATGGAATCGTTCACCCCGTTCAAACGTCTTATCCGGAGCGAGGGTCATCATTTTTTCTGAAATGGTTAAAAGGCGCCCAGGCAACTATACAATTGCGCGGTGTTTCTTATAAAAGTTGAATGCGGCGTTTGTATGGAGAGCGAGCCGTTTCACTTTAAATCACGATCTAGCAAAATAAGCCGCGCGAATCGTTGAAATAAAGACGCAAAAATGTTCGCTAGAGTCGGCAGGCAATCCGACCATTTCAAGCCGTCAATAGAATCGGAGTATAATCTGATGGAAGTAATGTGGTGCATTTAGTATTTCGTCTTTTCTCTTTGTTTTTGAGATCCGATAGAGCTAAGGCGGCAGACTTTTATTTATAATGCTTGTACGAAAATGGGCGCTTTCGTTCTTGTGTTGCAACAGTATGTGCGCCGCCTGATTTGTAAGCGGAGTGTTCCTATATGAACGTGCTTTGTTGAAATGCTTCCCGGGTGGCCTTTGCGCAGCCTTTTATAACACACACTTTACGTTTTTATGGCGAATCTTTGAGGAAAGCCAACAAAAGAAAAAAGCCATCCGTAGACGTTCGATATGGCGACAAATAGAGAATGTAAATGATAGAAACGCAAGAAGCGGGGGGGGGGGGAGGGGGGGCGATATGTGGCTATAGGAGTTGCGTCAAGCTTTGAACGCAGCAACCGCCTACGTCACGAGGATTGCACGACCAACGCAAAGACAGAAAGAAAGAAAGAAAGAAGAAGGAAAGAAAGAAAGAAAGAAAGAAAGAAAGAAAGAAAGAAAGAAAGAAAGAAAGAAAGAAAGAAAGAAAGAAAGAAAGAAAGACGTTGACGAAAAGCCATTGCAAGCTCCGGTTTTGAGACCACAGTTCGGGCCAGTCTGCCTAATTCAGGCTTCGAGAGGGCGCAATTGAAACAAAAGGGGGAAAGGAATGAAAGTAAAAAGAAATGAAAACAGGGGGAAGATGGGAAAGCGAAGGGTGAGTTGCTACCCATCGTTGCAAGACACTGAGCGGCAGCCCTCCATAAATATCTCTCGATATTCGCTCGTAAAACTTCTCACCGCGGTGTACAGTGGGCCCGATTCTCGCGTGGGGAGGGGGGGGGGGTGTGCTATACCGCAACGGTCGTCCCGTTAAGGCTGCCGCAGCTAAGGCTACACGCCACCATCGAAAGCCCGGCGTGTAAACGACGTCGCTGACGACGGCGACCGCGCGGCCGCCGTGGGTTTCAAGGGCTCGGCCACAGGGCTACGGCTCTCCGTAAGACGGAGTGGCAGTACGGCGCAATCCACCGCGGTGGTCTAGTGGCTACGGGGCTCGATTAGTGACCCGAAAGGGGCGGGATTGCGTTCCGGTCATGGCGGCCGTGTTTCGGGGGAGGTGAAGTGCTCACAACATGTACTTACATGTAGATATCTGTGTACTTACATTTAGGAGCCCGTTACAAAGTATTGGATGGTCGAAATTTCCGTAGCCCCAACTACAGCATCCCGCACGATCATATCGGGGTTATAGGATGTAAATGCCCGACAATAATGCTATTGTCACTGGTAAAGAACTACCGCTCCCACAGAGCCACTGAAATGGCGCCAAATGGAAGAAGACAACAACTTTGTTGTTGTGGGACTGAGTCTGGGTTGCCCTGTTGACTTGTATTCTGTGCGCTATTTTTCGGGGCTTTTAGCCGGTTACGTATACGTTTTCTAAATTCCCACGTTCTCGGTTACCGGAAGGAATTTGTGCGTGCGCTGGCCAACGTACAATTTCACGGAACGTCAACTACTCACCGCGCAGGCTTTACGTATTCGCCCCTATCTCGCAAATCCACCTTCGTTCGTGTAAAGAATAAAGGACTGGCCCACGTGGCCTGACTACACGGGCACATTGCAGTGCGTCAGCGCGTGGCGTGTAGACTCGGCGCCGCGCCCCCTCCCTAGTCGCGCCCTCTGCCTATGAAGAAAGAGGGCGCAGCTTCATCGGCCGAGGCAAATTAAGCTGAAGTGCTTGCGACCTCCTTAATTGTTCCAGCAAGATTACCTCAGCTCGAGTGACCCAGCATGCCGAAGCGGTTGACGTAAAATACCCGTGACAGGCTGAATAAGTGGCGTCATCTAGCAGGGCTAAGATGAACCAGTCAGACACAAAATTGTTGTTGCAGAAACACTGTGCATTCTACATCTGATGCTCATGCCTTGCAGTGACGTAGTTACGAATGAGTTTCCTTTGAATCAGTTTTGCCCCAAAAAAACACTCGGCCAAAACAAATGTGTCATCGACTGTGGTTGCACAAATAGTCACAAGATAGCGACACTATCGTCTGATATCTTGGTATATTTACATTACCTGGCGTACATAGAGATACGTTATGCAAAAAAACTTGATAATTTTGCTGCACTGGCGGGTCAACCTTATCAAAATTAAGTATAATATAAACAAGCGTTTGGTAGCTTACGCAAAACTAAAAGTATACCTTCACGTATTGGCGCTAAAACTGTCCTGCAACATGCGTTTCGGTAAAACGGTACGGGTAATCCGGCATTCCTGTAACACGGTGACGTCAAAATGTATACGTACTAGCTAAAAATTTCTGACCACAAATCAAAGGCAGTGCTTGCTCGCCTTCAGAAAACGTTGCGTATCACCTACTAAATTAATTTCTGATGGAAGTCGGCGGTTTCTTGATGTGCTTGTGGAATGCTGGACGCCAGTATGCTTCAATTTTAGTCCTTGAATCAGCATAATTACGTAAGCTCCCTGGCCAATGTAATCTGCCAAGACTACCGATCACACTTTTTGAAATAATTAGCGAAGTATCCACACATCAATTACCTCTCGGTTAAACCGGTCAATGAAAGGCGGCAGCAACGCCGCTCCATGACATCGGTATTCTGTACAACGGCCACATCAGTAAAGCGTTTTAAGGTCTTACTGAGTGGTTTAGGAAAAGTTACAAAAAAGAGGTTGTGTTAAGTGAGCTCGCTGTTGGGCTGGTTGGTGCATGTCTGAATTAAATAGTCAATTTAGCGCCAAAATCACAACCACACAGAAAAGGAAGCACATGGACATGACGGTCTCTTTGTTTTCTTCTGTGTGGTTGCGATTTTGGCGCGAAGTTGACTACTTAATTGACGTTGTCTCAGGAAAGGTTGTTTGATTGTCGTTTTTTAAGATTTTTAAATGAAAATCTGAAGAGGATTACATTAACAATCTTCCTGCACTTAACATCATAGGCACGTCTCTCCCCTAGTCCTATTACTGTGCATTTTTAATCAATGACGTCTTGTAAGAAAAATGGAGGGATGGGGGAGGAGCGTACAGTAAAGCTGAGATGTCTCATCAAACGCGAAATTTGAGCGCTGGAGTCCTGCGTCGGCGGCGTCTCGCGTCCTGTGGCGTAGGGGTGACGTGTG
This sequence comes from Rhipicephalus annulatus, assembly GCA_013436015.1. Taxonomy (NCBI): domain Eukaryota; kingdom Metazoa; phylum Arthropoda; class Arachnida; order Ixodida; family Ixodidae; genus Rhipicephalus; species Rhipicephalus annulatus. The sequence goes on along the minus strand of WOVY01006225.1, from coordinate 69,970 downwards.
ATGCAAAAAAATTATCATCACGAGATGGCGTCACCATATGACGTCACGATGATCTCATTTATCGTCATAACTTGGGACGTTGTTATGACTTCACGTGACTTAAAATAACGTTATGATTTCACCACATCGCATCATAACTTGATTCAAGGTGATCCGATCACAGAGGCAATGCAAAAAAAAAAAAACGGTTGAGGGGCCTTCGACTTTGGAGGCAGTGCAGAACCACGTAACATGCAGAAAGCGTTTTGAAGAGGGGCGAGGCAGCATCACTACATTGGCTGAAAGGCACAAGGAGACGGCTTTCGTCTTGGAGTCGTCTTAAGTACACCACAAGGGACCCACCCAGTGAGCTTTTCTTAATGATAACTAAACTTTGTCGTGTGCTCTTGCGTGCTATGGAGGGGGTGAGGTTTAATTGCCTTCTTAGTCACCTAAAAGTGCTTCACAGAAATGGCACTTTTAATGTTCCTTCACCTATCGCCAGGTGGATGCCACTCCGTCACGCGCTGCGACCGGCCCCTCCAAAGAGCCACCGCCGTTAGCGGTGCAAACAGCGGAGCCCGTCTCGGGTTGTCGCAAGGGGGTAATGCTGCGATGGCCGTTGTAGTCGTTTTGTTCGTCGATATAATAGAGAAAAGCGGGCCTCACGCGCGTAAAACTGTGCGCGGCCACGCTCGGCACGGCGTGACGAAACAATCGTGCGCCACCTCGTAGTAGCTGGCAGCAACTTTTCTTTTCTTTTCTTTTCTCTGACTCGAAGGACAAGGGTCGGTCGCGATACGGCAACCATTGAGGAGGGTTCTCAATGGCGACACCGACGTCAGTGAGAAAAGAACAAGCATTCGGCATTGGGGCGAGGGGGAAAGGGGTATATAAATCACTGGGCATTACGGGTTTGCAGCCGCGCGTTCGCAAATGGTCTCACTTATCACGACGTCCATTCTTTCATTGCGTGCACGTGGGTCTTCTGTAGATCAAGCAGGAATTCGCTGTTGCCCGTCGGGGACATTAAAACTTAAAATAAGGGGGAAAACGAGGATACTAATGGCTTGTAAAAATAGAAGACGAAGACGAATGCATTAAATGGCATGTGATCTCATCATTATAAACACAACAAAATGCGCAAGAGATGTAGGCAGAGAGGGAGAAAGGGCGAAACTGAAGCTCCGAGTTCGCGACCCACTCCCTAGAGGAAACGTAAAAGGTGTTGCTTCCGTGTTCCGAGGCATACTCGCCAGATAAAGAGGGGGAAGGAATAATTGCTAGGTCTCCATTCTAAAGCGAGAATGAAAATTGCACATTTAGTATTATTTCAGCCAATCACGATGCGGACACATCATCAGCGAAGCCGGCTAACCAATGAGAGAACGCACTTACGGGAGAGAAGTTTTGGGAATTCGGCACCAGAACTTCCGAAAGGGCTCAAGTGCAGTGAGGAAATATTGCAGCGTTGGTGTTTGGAAAACTTGGCTTGGACACGCGTATGTTACGTGAGGCATCATGGTTGCAAGTACGAGCAGCTCGGATACCACTGAAACTTACGAAGACACGAAATACCTCGAGCACGAACATATTTTCCGCTAGAGCATTTAGAGCATTTAGGGAAAGGAGGTTTCGTAGATCAATTTGACGGAGCCTTTTTTGTCGGTACGCATGCCCGGCACGACGCGTTTCCGAAAGCTTTCGCAAATATTCAATGTCTGGACAATGTATAACATATAAGTGCCCTTATCACTTCGCTTTCAGAGCATAATTCCGAGAGGCCGATCACTATGGTTTCTCTAAGGTTAAGAATAAAGAGGACACTATGTGCATCTGACGTTAGGTATTTTCAAATAGTGAACTTAATAGCCTACAAAAAATTGCTTTTTAGTACCAAATGCCTTTACTTACATTCATAAAATTCCTTCACCCCTTTCGAAACACTGGGAAAATGAAAAATCCTATCACGCGAACGCATGAACTTGTCCATATTTTTATTCTGAGTGAACTGAGAACTTATCTTATCTTATCTTATCTTATCAGGTTTGCAGTAAGTGAGCTGTTTTTATATTTAGCGCAGTACGTTTCAAAAGCCCATAAATACGAATAGTGAATGTTTGAATGAAGCCTTTGACGTCACCAAGTGTGCCAAACCACCCCCTCCCCCTTTTTTTTGGTGCTGGTTACAAGGCCGGGCACGTACTGCGTAATCAAGATAACCGCTGGCCATTGGACGCAACTGACTGGATTTCATGGGAAGGTAAACTTAGAAGTGTGGCAGTGTGGGCTAGTTGGTATGACATGACGATAGTTATAACGCGAGAACAGAACGACGACAAAGATAAACGTTTGAGGGAGGACACAGAAAATTAGATGGGAAGATGAGATTAAGAGGTTCGCGGGTATAACGAGGCAGAAGAGTGCACAGGGCCAGGTTGGTAATGACCACTGCAGGCCTTAGCCCTGCAGTTAAGATTCATGATGACGATGATGATGATGATGATTACAAGAATAAAAATCTACTCTATTCTTAGGCTAGCTTAGATAGGCGTTAGTGCTTGTTCAGCAAGTTAACAGTTTCCCGCTTCGTTTGTGAAGTGCCTAAATCCTGGCATATATTAAATAACGAATTGTATTATTTAGCCTTACCTTCGTTATTCTCACTCACTCACTCGCTCACTCACTGAATTACACGCATGAGCATCGAGTTAAGGGTGCGTCAGAGATGCGACCAATTTTTCTCGTTCCAAAGGCGCATAATAAAAGAGCTCTCAGCATGCTGATAGTTTAGAATTCGCCTTCCTAGACTCTATAAAGATCCACGGCAAGCACGGCACCACATTTCAATTTATGGCATGCAAAAATAAGAAAGGACGAGCCGTTAACGCTTTAGTCGACCCACACCATCAATGCACAGCCGCCAGAATTGTAAACAAGTTCACGACGAAGGCAACGAAATATTGTATGCATGTGCCATTTTCTGAATCTAAACCAAGCGCCGTTTTAGGAAAACGAAAACAAAATAACAATGGGAATGCGTTGGGAATTCTAATCGCAGCTATATACAGCGGCAGCCGTGGCCAATACAACGGCACATGCAAACAAATATTTACGAAAAAAAGAAAGTGAGCCAGGAAAACCATTTAGTCAGTCGGAAAAATGGGTCAGCGTGGGAACAGCTCTCTGGCATTTTTTTTCCCACAAAAGCTGAATGCACCGGAAACGGCTGCGAAAAGCGGGCACTTTCAGAGGAGTTGACAACGCCAATGATTGCTCTTGTGTGGAGACGAAATTCTTGAAGTAAAACGCACGTGCCGCCGAGATTTCTTTGCAGTGAGGGCCCGCAAGAAATCTATTTTGAGGCTTGCGATGTCACTCTCAACGGCACGCGCAAAAAACTGCATAGCTAGGATAAAAAAGTTCCAAACACTGAGAAATATTTGTCTAAAATAAAAATGAGCTGTCATGTTGAATACTGCAAGCTTGCTCTTGGAGTACACCCTGGAGACCGGAAGCTATGAATAGCTACTCGCGATTTGTCCTCACGTATGCACGACCACGGTAGCGAGGAACTTTTATGTGATGTTACTCGACAAACTATACTCTTAGAACAACTGTTCGTCGCAGTGTCGCTTGTCTCGCGATAGAAATTATATGGGCATAACTAATGAAGTAGCACGTAAAATATGTGAGACACAAGATAAGGGAACGGACAAAAGGCTTGTATGGGCACTCTAGGCAAGCTTTTGCCGTTGGTGTCGCCGTGACGTTCCCTATATGTCTACTTGTGTAGGTTATGTGTATATATTTGCCCACATAAATAGCCCAGAAGAAGTTTTTAAAATTTAAGTTACGATGTTGGATCTAGCTCCCAATTTTTAACATTGCAAATTAGTTCTGCGGAGACCAGCAAGGTGGCCAAAGAGTTAAGATAAGGAAAATAGGCAATTACCCGTTGTGGCTTCGTGCCACAAAATGAAAGGTTTACTAATTTCCTTTTGTTATTTTTCAACTGTCATGTGCTATGGACGTTAAAAAAGTGCCCTTAGTACGTTAGTTGTCGAACAAAATGCTTGTGCTGGTATATCTACAATGTTGAACGTTTCAACTTGACTCAGGCTGTGAGCGAGACAATACTGCTTACTATTTTGACGTTACTAGTATAGGACGTTTGCTATGTAACGGTGACGTCATATGAACTGCCACTGTGAGAGTGATGTTACCGCACACGACAAGAGCTGTCTTAACTCACTGAATTGAAACATGTGAGTATTGCCGAAGAAGCCGCTCTTCAGAGTGTGGCAGTGGCTTACGAGTGACAAGATGGATCCCCTCTGTCATGGCCATTAGCAAAGCCAGTGAAATAGAGAAACCTGCTACAGAAAGTCCGCTTCTTATCACACGTACAAGATTACCTAATTATTTACGAAAGTAGAGAAAAGTGAGACTGTTTCAGTCGACGTGACAGCAACCGCGTTTGACGTTGCAAACGGCGAGTCAGTCTGGTATCCCACAGTAAACGCAACAGCGCTTTCGTTGCTTTTCGGAACTGCGATAAGCAGCACCATAAATTCTATTGTCGTCTCTACTGAAAAAGCACTTCCATCCAGGTGATTTAAAGCAGTGAGGTGGTAAAGCATCCCGCCTGCGTTAGCCGCGCGGAAACACAAGAGCTGCTCCGAAAGCTTCATCGATGGCATGCACTGTAATGGCACTCGGCGTTGTCGACCATCTCGATTTCAAGCGAGTAGGCGTTGGACAATAAACGGCTCTTACAAATACACTTTCAATCAGCGTACTTCAGAGCCTGCGTTGAAACACATCCGCATTTATGCAGCACGCGCACGGGCTTCGGTCTTTTGACGAACACTGCCTTCATTACCACCGAAATGTACAACTCATAAAATGTTTATAGAGAGAAAGTGGTTTACGATTTAGAGTACTCGGTGCTCTACTGTGGGAGAGCTGAAAGCCGTCCCTTGGGTCGCACGAAATTCTTCCTAACTGCTGTACCCAGTACCAGTCACATTGAAATCCCTAGGGATATCATCAATGTTTGCCTGTTTAAAAAAATGTATTGCCACAAACGTCAATAACATTCAACAGAACATTTTCTTCTTAAATATACAATAACGATGATGATTAAAGAGACGTAATTTACATGAACATGGATATCAAATGGCGTTGAAAGAACATGTAAGTTCGATGGTTCACACAAACACAGTCACAAAAAATATTTCAAGGTAGACCTGTGTCCAGAAAAAAATGTTTAACGATTTCGGGTACTTCGTACTCAACTATGGGAGAGCACTGAGCGGTCCAGCTACCGAACTACGAAGGCAGTACCATTTGTCGCAGAGACTTGTTTAAAAAAATTTATTGTCACAAACGTCAATAACACTCAACAGAACATTTTCTTCTTTGTCATACGATAACGAGGATGACAAAACAGACGTCATTTATATGAACATGGAAATTACCTGTATGTTTAGAAAAAGTGGTTAACAATTTTGAGTACAAGGTACTCTACTATGGAAGAGCCCAAAGCTCAAAAAATAAACCGCACATACGCCTGAAATAATGCTGGAGATGAGGTAAAGCAGTGTGCATTACATCATGAATAGTGGCATTGTATTTCATTTTGTTCTTGTTAACTTTTTGTTCTGCCCTATGCTTTCCTTGATGTTTGGTTAAATGTTGCTATTTTTTCTCTTGTTGTGGCCTTTTATTTCGTTTGTTCTCGTTAACGGACTTTTGACAGCCTTCGTGCTGTTTACAGATGCTTTGGTGTCTACATCGACACTGGCGGTAGATTATGGACGGAGGTACATTGTTCGTTCTGAAGGTGCTTCGCGTTTAGAAACAACAACAGCAATCTAAAGTATGCATTTAAGGGACGGACGACTATTTCCAGTCCCCGCAGTTTTCTGGTTGGTTTCCTGGCTACAGCGCAGCGCCGGGAATGTCTGTGGCACTTTCGTTCCTAGCGGACTCGCTGTCGTGCCATTGGAAGCCGCGACTGCAGAGACTGAAAAGTAGGCACTTTCATTCGCGGGGCGAGACCTTTTCCTTCCGTTCATTCGCTATGGCGCTCTCGACTCAGCGGTTTCTCGAGTCGTTTCTGGAGTGTTCGAGGATTTACACTTTATATATCGCTTCTTTCTAACGAAAACGATGAACGGAGTGGGTGTATAAATGCAAATACAGACCAGCGAGAAGGCTGGGAAAGAGGAACACGTCGAAAAGCACTTTTCGCTTCTCTCAGCGCGATCGATAAGCTGAAACATGCTTACAAAACACGTTCCTCCGTTTCACGTCTCGACACACACGCCGCAATCGTGGTGTATATCAGCGCGCTTTTTGAGCAAACATGGGGAAAAGTTTCGTCACATTCCGAAACGACAGAGACATTTGGGCAAGTTACTTGGAATTGATGGTACCGAAATGAATTGTTTTGGTTGTTTGTATGTGCATGCGGTCCGCCACGGTGGAACAGCGGTTACAATGCTCCGCTATACTGACCTGAAATACACGGGCTTAATTCCTACCATGGCGGTCGCATTTAGATGGAAGAAACCGCAAGATACCCGCGAGGGGTACGTGAAAGGCACCATGGCACCAGATTTTCGATCGTAATCTGTGTTGCGTGGGTTAGTCAATGTGCATTCACAGATAAGCCGACGAGATCCCAGCGAGTTTGGTGCAGCACTAAATTTATAATTGAGCGTGTTAATAAACAAACGAGGGCCCCGCCGTGGTGGTCTAGTGGCTAAGGTACTCGGCTGCTGACCCGCAGGTCGCGGGATCGAATCCCGGCTGCGGTGGCTGCATTTCCGATGGAGGCGGAAATGCTGTAGGCCCGTGTGCTCAGATTTGGGTGCACGTTACAGAACCCCAGGTGGTTGAAATTTTCGGAGCCCTCCCCTATGACGTCTCTAATAATCATATGGTGGTACGTTAAACCCCACGTATCAATGAAATAAATAAAAAAAAAGCGACAGGCCTGACAGTCGGGCAACAGTGGCAAACTGACAAGCCGTGACGCAACGAGCAGCTAGATTCCAGCGAGCGATACTGTTCCGTGGTCAACTGCACGTGAAATCGAGATATGTTAGTTTTCTGAAGTTCGGCACTGAAACTGAATTAGATGCAGCGGCTGAAACACTGGTAGAAGATGGTGGTGCCGCTCCTTGCTGCGCGTGACGTCACACGCGCCATAGCAATGTGGCGGTCGCGGCCGGTGGACGGGCTTCACAACCGGCGACTTCTAGGGCTCATTTTGTAGTGAAAGAGTCCTTTAAGGCCGACTTTTCACTTGTGGATAGGCATAATATACCCCTTGTAGTTTTCACCGAAGATCACAGCTCGTTGGGTGACCACGTTATAGCCCCTTCAAGACCGAGTAGTCCGAGACTAGAGTTACTATATATGCTCCTCACCTAAATGTATTGATTGATTTGTGGGGTTTAACGTCCCAAGCCACCATATGATTATGAGAGACGCCGTATTGGAGGGCTCCAGAAATTTCGACCACCTGGGGTTTTTTAACGTGCACCCAAATCTGAGAACATGGGCCTACAACATTTCCGCACCCATCGGAAATGCAGCCGCCGCAGCCGGGATTCGTTTCCGCAACCTGCGGGTCGGCAGCCAAGTACCTTAGCCACCAGACCACCGCGGCGGGGCTCACCTAAATATAGCATATACAGGAACTCTAGTCGAAACTATAGGGAACCATCCACTACGGCGTGCCTTATAATTTGCCTTTTCATGACTTCTCCGCCCCTAGCGGAAAAGTCGAGAAACATGTCTTTATTTTGGATGCTTTCCTTCTGGCGATTTTGGTTGTCCAGTGCCCTACTAAAACCGCACCAAAACTGCTGAGGGCAGCCCAGGAAAATAAAAAGGCGGATTATAAAGCCTAACAAATTATTACATCCTATAGGTGAATTGGTGGGGCAAGAGTTTCGAGCTTCTGATTACCACCAGGTGTATACGCTCAATGGACGTACATATCTCCAGACCCGAGTGCAATGTCACGGGATTGATTTTAAGCAAGTGAATGCATTTGGGTGGAAGGAAATCGTAAGACAACTAAAACAAATGCAATAGCCCGAGATCTTCCCACATAATTGCCTCATAATTTCAGAGGAGGAGGAGGAGGATGATGATTGAAAGAGGAAGTACAGGGAGGCTAGCCAGTTCTCAGACCGGCCGGCTACCCTGTACTGGGGAAGGGGGTAAGGGGGATAAAAGATCAGAGAAAAGAGACGTTGAGAAAAAAGAAAGAAAAGAAAGGGAGAAGGTCATCGGACGATCCAAGACGCTGTTTACAGTATGTCTCTAAGACCATTTGCCCGCAGAAAGCGCAACAACGCTCTCAATGCCTTGCGTGCAGAGGACGGTCTCGGCCAGTGTCCTAATACCCTTTCTTCCGACAATTGGCGATTGTCTAGTCTATCTAAAACTTTCGATAGTTCTTTTCTTGGCGCACTGAAGCGAGGACACTCGCAGAGAAGATGGGAGAAAGTCTCTGCGCAGCCACAGTTGTCACATGTCGGGCGGCTGGCCATTCCGATTCAAAACGAATAAGCATTCGTAAAGGCCACCCCTATCCACAGACGGCACAAAAGTGTCTCCTCAGCTCTGGTTATTCCTGATGAAAGACGGAGCTGTAGGTGTGGGTCCAAATTATGAAGACGGGCGTTGGTGAATGCCGGTGAATTCCACAGAGCGAGTGTCAGTTCTCGTGCGAGTGATCGAAGCCTTGCAGCGGCGTCCGTTCTTGATAATGGTATAGCTGCACAAGGGGCATCATCACGAGCAGATCGGGCTGCTTCATCTGCACAGTCGTTTCCATCAATGCTGAAGTGGCCGGGTATCCATTGATACGCTATGTCATATTGTTTCTCTGTAGCCCTGTGATGAAGCAGTCGTATTTCAGCAAGTAGCTGTTCATTTGGTCCATGACGATGTGGCGAGGCCACGCCCTGAAGGGCTGCTTTGGAGTCGGAGAAGATTGACCATGTCTGTTGCGGTTCTTCAACTAGGAACACCAGAGCGGCACGAATGGCGGCGAGTTCTGCTGCCGTGGATGATGTTAGATGCGAGGTCCTGAACTTTATTGTGATGGATTTCTCCGGAATTACCACTGCGCCTGTTGAATTTGTTGAAGTGACCGACCCATCCGTATAAATGTGAATGTGGCCACTGTGTTTCTCATGCAGAAACAGTAATGTTGTTTGTTTTAGGGCCAAATTTGACAAATTTTTCTTTTTTTGCATTCCGGGAATGGTTATCAGGGTTTCCAGTGGATGTAGACACCACAATGGCAACGACGGACTTGCTGCGTGCGTAAGTTCGTGGGAATCACCGTGCGATGAGGGGCAATAATAGAGCAGAACGCAGAGCGTGGCCTGGAAGTTGGAAGGGAGGTGAGGTGATGCGATTGAATCTGGGTGGCATGTCTTATGTGCGTTCCTATAGCATCGACACGAATGTAGATTGTGATATAGTGTTCATGAGCGTTTGCGACAGTCGCTGCTGAGGATGCGCATCTCCGAAGCCCGAGGCATATTCTCAGTGCTTGAGCTTATAATGAGTGGATGACGCGTACGTTTGTTATGCGGGCCTTGCCAAGCACAGGTAGACTGTAGCGCATGAAGCCAAGAAAAAGTGCAGCATGCAGTTGAAGCATGGCTCGTACCGATGCACCTCATGATTTTCCCGCAAGAAACCTTAGGACGTGGGTGATCATGGTCAGTTCTTTCTTCATGTGAGCTATATGAGGGCTCCAAGACAAGTCACGATTATTACACCAAAAAAACGGTGGGTCTTTTGATAGTTGATAGTGTGTCCATTAATTCTGTTGCGATATGGCGTCATTGTCTTGCGCGTAAACGCAACCAGTGAGATCTGAGAAATTCACGATTTCAGAGAAATAATAAAGACCAAGGATGTAGAAAGAAATGTCCACGGTTCTTCATTC